>PVJI01009540.1:0-64949 GCA_004026765.1 Micronycteris hirsuta
AAGAAGGGGGGAAATGGGACAACTGTAACAGGATAATCAATAAAATATAGTTAAAAAAAAAAGATATAGCCAGAGACATTGAAATTAAGAACAGTCTAACAATAGCCAGAGGGGAGGGTGGAGGGGGCAGTGAAGGGAAGCGTTTTCAGGAACTACTATAAAGGACACATGGACAAAACCAAGGGGAAGGATGGAAGCAAGGGAGTGAGGTGGGTTTGGCTGGGGTTGGGGTGGAGTGGTTGGTGGGAGGAAAATGCAGACAACTGTAATTGAACAACAATAAAGTAATTTAAAAACATTTAGAAAACAACAACAACAACAACAACAAAAGAAGTACAATAGGTAATTACAGAATAACCAAGGGGATGTAAAGGACAGTATAGGAAATGGAGTAGCCAAAGAACCTACACATGACCCATGGACATGAACAATGTTGGGGGAACTTCCTGAAGGAGTGGGGGGTGCTGGGTGGGGGGGAGTAAATGGGGAAAATCAGGACAACTGTAATAACATAATCAATAAAATATAATTTTAAAAAATATCACATTTGTTCTTAAAACTCCAAATAGTACTGAGGAGGCCCTGACCAGTGTGGCTCAGTTGGTTGGCCATCATCCTGTAGAGTAAAATGTTGCTGGTTTGAATCCCAGTCAGGGCAAGTGCCTGGGTTGCAGGTTCGGTCCCCAGTCAGGGTGCATGCGAGAGGCAACTGATCGATGTTTCTCTCTCACATCAATGTCTTTAAAAAGAAGCTATCTATGATAACACTTGTGAGCCACATATAGAATTTTGAATATTCTAATATTAACCACATTTCCCCCCTGCTGCTTTGAAATGCCATCTTTATTATATTCTGAATGACTATATATATATATTTGTCTTGGACTATTTTATTTCATTCATTGATTTGCCAATTTATTTCCTTTTTTAAAATTTATTCATTTTTAGAGAGGGGGAAGAGAAGGAGAGAGAGGGAGAGAAACATCAATGTGTGGTTGCCTCTCATGCACCCCGTACTGGGGTCCTGGCCCACAACCCAGCCTGTGCCCTGGCTGGGAATCAAACTGGTGACCCTTTGGTTTGCAGCCCATGTTCAATCCACTGAGCTACACCAGCCAGGGCTGATTTGCCAATTTCTACACCAGTATTCCTCATTTCCAGTAGCCACATTTAAAAAGTAAAAAAAGGTGTAGAAATTAATTTTAATAATATATTTTATGTAATCTAATAAACATATTTCAACATAAAATAAATACTAAAAACTATTAATGAGATATTTAACATTTTTTGCTTCATATTAAGTCTTTAAAATTCGGTGTGCATTTTGTACCCACAGCACATTTCAATTCAGACTAGCCAATTTCAGGTTGCTCATGAGCCACATGTGACTGGTGGCTACTGTATTGGACAGCAGAAATCTAGAAGGCAGAAATCTGAAGTGTCACCTGAGCTGTGTGTCTCTGTGGTGGGTAGGGGTGGATCAGAAGGACAGAAGCTGAGGACAGAAACTTCAACAATCCAGGCAACTCCTAGGGCCTCTTGGGACCTTGGTGTGTGGATTCCCAAAAACTCACTGCATGCTGGCCCTGTGCAGGGCAGAACAGCTGATCCAGGTATAAAAGGCTTTACTCCTCTACCCTCCCCTATTTCACTCCCACCCCCAACTCCCTACCCCCCCACCATGGGCTCTAGCTATGCTGGCCAAAGAAATAAGAAAAGAGCCCCGAGTGCTCAGGAGGTGATTCTCTTTCTTTGCCTCCAGAGGTGGCTATGTTCATAGCCTTTTATTGTAATTCTCATTGTACTCAAGATCTGGTGCCCCTGGTTCCTTTTTTCAAAAACAGAGTAGTGTGGCAATGGGGCTCTGGGGAAAGCCCTGGGAGGGTGTGGTGGGAGGAACCCACATTGTGGCTTACTCAACTGTTAGATCTTAACCCGGTAGCCTCAGAGCTGCTGTGGTCCCTGGTAGCAGTGGTGACGGCTATGGCAGCACAGCCTACAACCTTGAACGGTGAGCAGGGGCACAATTGCATACTGCGAGGGGATTCGCATTGAGGTTTGAGTTTGGGGATTGGTACCTGATTGGGTGTTGGCAGTACAGGGTGAGGCAGTTGACTGGCTGGCTAGAAAGCACTGGGGCCTGGGAAGGCAGCTTTGTCCTGACTTGAACCAGGCTAGGTCTGGGAAGCATTTGGACTTTATAGCAGGCTTGAGGGCTCGCAACTTTCCCCCAGGCAGGAAGCTGAGAATTGTGATTATCCCCTGTAGGCAGCATGCTGTTCCTGTGCAAAGACAGTGGCCCCATGCCCACTGCTAGACAAATTTCCAAACCCACCCTACCCTACCATACCCTTCCCCCTACTGGCCAGACACGAGTACCAAGCCCACTGCCTTGGGCTGGGCCAAAGGCTCAAAGTGGACTCAGGTGGAGGATAAAGGAATTTCTTCCCACGGCAGCCTGGGAGGGAGCTCTTCCTCACCAGCATCACCTCCCAGTTTCCTGTTGCCTTGAGGAAGGATGGGGCACCAGCATTCGTCTTTCACTCTTACTGCTGCCTCCTCCAGCCCCTGCCCCTGAGAAATGCTCAGGGGTATCCAACTCCTGAAGCACCATACAAAACCCAGCTTCTTTCTGTGGTCACATAAGGAGGAGCCTCCTACCAAGTTGGGCCTGGGCCAGAGGAAAAGGACCAGGAATACAGAGCAGCTTCACAGCAAATCAAAATCCCATATGCATGTGGAGGTCTCACCCCAGCTTCCACCACTCCAGCCCCCTCCCCCAGCTTGCCAAAGGGCGGAAGCCTTGATGATTAAGACTTCCTTGAACATTAGTAGCTCAGCACCTAGTGCACAGCTTGACACATGCGTGGGAGCTGACGGCTGGGTGGCAGGATGGATGGATTAACATGCTCTGATGTTGTCTTTGGTGTACCATTTGTTCCTAAAGCCGTAAAACTAAAATTTGTCACATCATTACTTCCAGTACCTGCTACTCCAGGTACCTAGTCTCCCACTAATCTCCACTAAGAAAAGGTGATGAGTACAGCCAACACAGGGATTCCTGAGAGTAAGCTGGGAGAACGGTCTCCCAGCATTACCTCTTCACATTACTGCTTTTAGGGTCTTCTGGGCTGAATCATCCTACCTTGAGAATCATGAGCATGGGGGTTGTCAAGTCTCAACCCTGCCATTTCCTATTGATTGCAACCTTAGTCACAAGTACAAATCATTTCAGCTCTCTGATATTTAGTACTCTGTGCTGTAAAATGGAGCTAAAAATACCTATCTGGAATTGTAGTAAGGAATAAATGAGAAAGTGTATTAGGTTGAACCCTATGAAATTGACCCCAAACCATTGAATATCAGCAATTCTGGCCATGACTGGTATGGCTCAGTTGATTGAGTGTCATTCCACAAGGCAAAATGTTAACAGTTCGATTCCCAGTCAGGGCACATGTGAGAGGCAACTGATCAATGTCTCTCTAGCACATCGATATTTCTCCCCCTCTCTTTCTCCTTCCCTTCCCCTCTCTCTAGAATCAATCAATCAATCAGTCAATAAAATCATTTAAAAATATCAACAATGCTGTATGGTTCAACCTAATACATAAAATGCTTTCTTATTGATTTTATTTTATTTATTCATTTTTAGAGAGAAGGGAAGGGAGGGAGAAAGAGAGGGAGAGAAATATCAGTGTGTGGTTGACTCTCACATGGCCCCCACTGGGGACCTGGCCCGCAACCCAGGCATGTGCCCTGGACTGGGAATTGAACTGGCAATCCTTTGGTTTGTAGCCCACGCTCAATCCACTGAGCTATACCAGCCAGGGCTGTAAAGTGCTTTCTAAAGCATGAAGCACTATAATAAGTATTTGTTATTCTTAAGGAATATAGTTTGAAAGTCAGAATATAACTTTTGCAATAAGTGACTCACTAATCCCTTTCATCAGAGTATACAACATTAACAGAAGCAACACCCCTCCACCAATCATGGCCACCAGTATTTCCTGGAGAAACGCAGTTTGGCCTGGGAAATGCAGACCAGGTGTTTTTAGGAGACTAGACTGCTTCATGGAAAGTAAAGCAGCTGAGAAGCAGGGTGGCTCATGGCAGCTCCTACCTGGAAATGACTTACCCACATGAGCACAGTATGAGTTGGCACCTTCTCCTGACCTGGATTGGAGTGCCCACTCCCTAACTCAATTTCCAAGGCAGAGACAGCCAAGGATGGACCTTTCTTCCCAGAGGCAGAGGAACAAGGGTCCCAGGTCACCAGGCACTTGGAGAGAACTGAAAGCAACTAGCTGCCTGACAGCTTTTCTCTCCCTAGTGGCAGTTGTCAAGCCCAGCACCCCTTGACCCAACAAAGACCCAGGCCTGACAAATCTCCAATTTGGAACAGATAGCTGTGATGGCCACAGTTGGGAGTGGGACTTTCATTTTCCTATATATCTGCTACTCAATCCAAACCCTAGCTGCCAAGGTCACTGAGATTTCAAGCCAGAGGGATATGGGTGGAGTCAAGAGAAATGCCCATTGACTGGCCATGCCTCAGAAGCTGACACATCAGGCCAACAAGGACTACTGGGGCACTAGGAAGACATTTATAGAGTGTCTACTCAGTGTTTCCCACTGAAGGCATGATTGTTATTTTTGGATTGGATCATTCTTTATTGCATAAGACTTTCCCATGCATTGCAGGACATTTAGCATCTGACAGCAAGCTAAGAGCAGGGTGCACCCTGTAAGCCTGAGAGCCAGAGGAGTCTCAGCTGTCAAAACTCAGGAGAAGGGCCTGAGCAGAATGGTGACACTTCATAGATGTAGGTGGCATTTTGGAAGTGACTTCTTCAACTAAATGCTTCAGAACTCTGTTTGGACCTGATGGCCACGAGCTGCCCCATGAGCCTGGTGTCTTCACGATTTCCAGGTCATCTTGGCTGAGCCATCGGAAATATGTTAAGTCATTCAGACAGGGCCTGGGACCTGAGGGGAGAGAAGCCAAGGAAGACAGTCCTTAGGAGCTGCCCAAATGGGGTGTTTGCTCCTGGCAGCAGTGAGCCACTCTGCTCAGGGCCCCGAGCCCGCATGGAGAATGGGGCCAGCTTGGTCTGTGCCCAATGCCAGTTTCCCAGAGTTCAGCCAAGATGGGAGGAGGAGCTTGGAATCTGTTTAAGAGAGTGTGAGTGTCGGATTAGAGCTGCAGCTGAGACTCCCCACAGCACGGCTGTGCTTGACTGGGGAGTCCATGTACTTGGGTAGAAAAAAGTTACAACTTTATCTTCACTAACCTCCAGCTGAAATTTCGCCTTTCCTTCTATTATGGATGCAGGCAGCACAGTGGATTAGTGATCCTCGTTACCTTGTTTCTGATAGGAACCACAGGGATTTTGACATCTCCTTACTGTTGCTGCAGATGTCTTGAAATATTTTGACACTCGTGATTAGTTCAAATGTATGAGAGTTACTGGACCCACCACTAGATCATGGTACTTAATGTGCTAATACTCAAATGTGCGTTACTCTATCATACATTTTAAAACATATATATTAATAATTGTCCTTAAATATAATTGACTTCCTTTGCAATCCCATGTATCTTATTTTATGATCATAGAAGATTCCGAGAAGGGGCCCGTAAGTGTCATTAGACTCCCAAAGGTGTCCAAGCCATAAATATGTTAAGAAATCCTGGATCAGAGAGTTTGCAGAAGCCAGGTTGATGTGAGTCAATAAGGAAGGCCTGAAATGCAAGGCCAGGCAGCATGGACTTTGTTCTGTACGTGCTGAGGGACTGCTAAAGTTTTCTAAGCAGGAGGGTTCTCAACATGATGCTGGGGTTTCCAGACTGGGATTCCAAAGCTGGAGGTGGCATTAATAGAAATAGAGAAGTCAGGAGGAAAGGCTAATGAGGGTAGTAGGAGAAGGTTCTATTTTAAATATATTAAATTTGGGACTCAAAAAGGGACATCCAGGTGAAGTTGTCCACCCAGCTGTGGGTCGTGCAAGTGGGCAGACTGGGAGAGTGGCAATGGCAACAGAAAAGATCGGAGGGTCATTCTCTAAGACGGTCATGGAAGGGTTTAGAGTGATTGCAATCGTGAAGGAAGAAAGGAACGGTGAGAGAAAAAAGGCCAAGGCTGTCACAGGCTGGCTTCTGCAGGAAACATATCTAAGACAGAGATGTGAATGCAGGCTTGTTGGACATTGCCTTCTAGAACAGCACCTGCGCAGGGGTAAGGGAAGCAGAGTGGTCAAAGGCAGGGGTTGAACTGCAATACAGTCACATCAGAGATCTCAGCCAATCCCATGGAAGGCTCTGAGCTGGGATGGTCTTTGAGATGGTCCCTACTGAGGCCAGGTGGCTGGGCCTTTGTCCCATAGTCACCCTGGCCCCCATCTATTGACTAGTCTTTGGATGAAGACTACCCCCTGCCCCAAGAAAGGGGCATTACCTTGGAGAGGGATTCAACTGTGAACCATTAGCAACATCCCGGGCAGCTGCAGGGAAAGAGTGTGTTGGTCCTGAACTGGAAGTTGAGCAGCTCAAGGTTTGCTGCCCAGCCCTGTAGAAGGTGCAACTGACTACCCCCCTGCAGCCCTCTGAACAAGTCCTACCCTGCAGCCCACAGCCAGTTACAGGACTCCCAGGGGTAGGGAGCCAGGGCCTATAAGGCATTTGAGTCCTTGATTCCTGAAACTTACAGTCCTCAGTACCTCCTCCAGGCTTTCCCTTTTGAGGTTAAGCTGGGTGGGAGGGGATGGGGGAAGTTGGAGAGAGTTGAGCGGTTGCCATCCTCTGCAATTTGTTTTGAAGAGATTACCAAACTGAGCAAACCAACCACTGCAGAAAGAGGTTCTGTGGCCTCTGAGCCCCTCCCTTCCTCCTGGAGTGACCCACATCTCAAAGAGGAGATATTACCACAATTGAGGTTAGAGCCCTGCTCACAAGGCCTGTGGGCTGCCCAGGAAACGGTACTGTTGGAGTTGCCAAGTAAAAGAGATTGGACTTCATTTTGGAAGAGAGAAATGTGCAAACTTGAGTTTTAATTTTGACTTTCATGTCCTTACACCAAAAAAAAAAAAAAGTAAACCAAGTAGCAATTGAACTGATTAGGCATAAATTCTCCCCTAACTTTGAAATTTATACTAGCTGTAGGAAACATGAATTTAGAAAAGAAAAAAAAAAAAACACGACTATTTCTTCATCTGTCCATCCATTCATTCCATAAACAAATAGCAGGTTCTGAGTTAGAAAAATGATAGACCTGGCCTGGCTAGTGTAGTTCAGTGGATTGAGCGCAGGCTGGGAACCAGACGGTCCCGGTTCGATTCCCGGTCAGGGCACATGCCTGGGTTGCAGGCCAGGTCCCCGTGAGGGCCATGTGAGAGGCAACCATACATTGCTGTTTCTCTCCCTCTCTGTCTCCCTCCCTTCTCCTCTCTCTAAAAATAAATAAATAAATAAAATCTTTAAAAAAAAAAAAGAAAAAGAAAAATGATAGACCAAAAGACCAGCTGTGGCCTGAGAGCCACTTTTCGTTGTTGTTGCTGTCCCACGTAGTTTTTTTAAAAGAGGGATTTTTAGTTAGTTGCCAGTTCACTTTTTTAAAAACATCAAGATCTGAGCCCTGAAAATGAGGAATGCTGCCCCCTTGTGGGTGGGTGTGGGGCTCCCCAGTTCACCTCACGCCCCAGACCTCTCCTTAGCTTGGGTGGGCCCTGTCATGTCAGAATTTGTGTTCATGAATGCTCAATCCAGTGAAGCTTGTGTAATGGCTCTGCTCACAGGGCTGTCTCATCTGCCCTCCTCTGTTCACCAGCTAGTGTGGGACATGGACTCAATAATCAAGATATGGGCGACTCAAGTGCACCAACAGACAGAAAAGATAGAGTCCTGTGGGACCTTGGAGGAAGGAGCCACAGAGGTAGTTGAGAGAAGTTGGGAAAGCATTACCTTGATTCCAAGAGAACAGATAGACTTCTGTTGGGTGAAAAAAAAGGGGGGGCAGGGGTGGGGGGAAGCGGCTTGTCAGTGGAAAGAAATTTTAAGTGCTGGAGAATGGCGCTTCTAAAGGAGTGTATACACGGAGAGGAGAGGGGTAGAGACTGGGTGGAGGAGGACTTGTCGGCCAGGCTTGAGGAGCTGGTATTTTATCCTGAAGGTTTTGATGCAGAGGTGTGTGCTGATGTGACTTGTGTGACTAGGAGCTGAGTCTGGTGGCCCTGTGGAAAGCAAGATCTGAGACAGGCAGGAGGTTCTTGCAATTGTTTAGGTGAGAAGTAATGGGGTTTTGATTTGGGGAGGTGCCAGTGAGTGGTGGTAGGAAGGGATTCAAGAAGGATTTAGCAGATCAGATTGACAGGTCCTGGTGATTACTCAAAGTGGGAGGGAACAACTACATAGCAAGGCACATTGGTGTGTTCTGTGACCTTGGCCACAACAGTAGCTGCTCTTTATTCAGGGTTCTGTGATGTTTGCACTTGCCCATCCATTAATACACATCAATCTCAAAGGCAAGGACAATCAGCCTACTGTCTGTGCACAAGGAAACTGGCTCCTTGAGGAGCTCCCTAGCTTCTCTCCTGACACCCACCCTGCCCTTAGCCATAAGGACAACAAGGCTCCAGACAGTACTTGCTGTGTACCAGCCAGAGTGCTTTTCCCACAGAGTCACTCACTGGGCCATGCAACTGTCCAAGGGAATACATACTGCTTTTACACATCTTTACGGACGAGAACACTGACGCTCACGGAGGCAACATGACTGTTCTGGGCCACACAGCTAATCAGTGACAGAGCAAGGATTTGACCTTATGCCATCTGCTCCAGGTCACACCAGATCCTGTCCTCTCCCCAAACCATGAACCTTCCAGTAGTTTTCTATTGTGCTGGCAGTCAAATCCAAACTCCTGACATCACCCTCAAGTACCTGAAGTGATCTGGTTCCCTGCCCTCCTTTCCCACATCTTTTCCAATGGCACTCCCCTTCACTCAGTACCCTCCAAGACTGCTGGCTCCTTTCAGTCATTATTTCCCACCCCAGGGCCTTTGCACTTGCCATTACCCCCTGCCAGATCTGCGCCCCACCCCAACCTTGCATGAATGATTCCTTCTCATTATTCAGGTCTCCTCTGCTTCAATGCAGGGTCCATGAGGGCAGGGACCATGCCTACCATGGTCACCACAGTATCCCCCAAGGCCTGTGTGCCCAGTGCACAGAAAGAACCCAGTAAGAATTTGTTGAATTTTTGATGCTTTTTGTGTGTCAGGTGCTTTGCAAATATTCACTTAATCTTGAAAACATCCTTATGGGTTAGGTATGATTGTTATCCCCATTTTGTTAATGAGGAAAATGAGGCACAAAGAAGTGAAGTGACTTGCCCAGGGTCACAGTGCTTAGGAACAAACAGAGCTGACATTTTACTCCTGACTTATGCTCTAAAATGTGCATTCAGACAGGACATTTTTCCCCCAGACAGGATCTTAACTGAGAAGGTCCAGGCCTCTGCTCTCCCATACACTGTTTCAAATGGCTGACTTGGGCCTCCTCAGGAAGGAATTGAAGCAACCCTGGTGGCCTCTCAGCTGGGGTTGTTTAACTTTTTCATTCTTGTTTATGAAACTGGTTGTCCCACTTTTTCATTCTTGTTTATTAAAATAAAAACCCTACAGATTTAGAGAAGTAGCTTAGAAAGCAGAGTTCCTACTCCATGAGAAAGTTATCCCACCCCAGTGATAGATGCACCCCTAGGACTGAGCATCCCCTGGAGGATGCTGGGAACAGAGTAGCCAAATGCCTCCTTCTAGCCCTGCTGTGTTTTCTCCACCAACTTCTTGTCCCTCAGACTGCAATATGAGAACCAGAAATAACAGTGGCAACTGGAAGCTAGTTAGAAATACACACTCTTGGCTTATGTTCCCCCTCCCACGTACTGATTCAAACCTGCAGTTTTAAAAAGATTTTATTTGTTTATTTTTAGAGAGAGGGAAAGGGAGTGAGAAAGGGAAACATCAATGAGTGGTTGCCTCTCATGTGCCCCCTACTGGGAACCTGGCCCACAACCCAGGCATGTGCCCTGACTGACAGTCAAACCAGCGACCCTTTGCTTTGCAGGCGGGTGCTCAATCCACTGAGCCACACCAGCCAGGGCTCAAATCTGCATTTTAACAAGATCCCCATATGCACAAAACATTTGAGAAGGGTGGCCTCTGAGAGTGACCTGGCTCATCACAACACTGGAGTTCCCTGAGGGTAGAGCTCTGTCTTGCAGGTGTATCCCCAGGGCCCCTGCACAGTTCCAGGCACCTAGTGGAGTCAGTCAGTCATGTTGGTCGAATGAGGAAATTTCTGAAAGAATCTAAGTCACACACAGACAGTTTAGGCACAGGTAGAATCATTTACTAGGCACATGGTGCAGCCCTGCCTGTTCCAATCACCCACTCTTGTAAGCTGCCCCATGCAGAGGCCCAATCCCAGCACTCTCTCCAGGCCTGTTGTGCCATGAGAAAGTTCCAACAACAGGGAGTTTGTCTACATAGAATTTAGACTTTGGATAAGACACTGAACAGGGTTGTCGTCTCCATTTCCCTCTGTCTCCCACCCCAAAACCCCCAGGAGGAACTTCTGGTGCCTGTGCCCTGTTTTTTGCTCCCTTCACTGAGGACATGGCCTCCTCAGCACACATGGCTACCACACTTTCTATGGCACTTCTCAAATGGCCCCCTAGAAATCCAAGTTCCTTCCAAGGGGCAGAAGCTGCTGCCAGGTGCTGGCTACCAAGCCCCCTCTGAGTGTGGAACCAAAATAAACCCCTGTTGATATGGAAACGGGTTGAATTATTTTAAGAAAAAAAATTGCTCTTTCATTAAGTCACGTTGTTATGGCAACAGGGATTAGGAAAGTAACTTGGCCGAGGAGGTTATGTGCAATGTTTTGGGAATGAGAGTTTTCAGAATAGTGGAAAACAGGTTGTGAGCTCATGTCCCCATGTCCTGGCTCTGTCCAGAGAAGGAAGATGAGGGCAAACTGAGTATTGGCCTGTCCTGACTGGATGGGCCTGTGTAGGGTCGCTGGGGGCCACTCTCTGTGGTGATGTAAGCTGAGGTCATAAAGGATGTGTGGGAAAGGAAACTCATCAGGAAGAGGATGTCCTGACCAGAGGTCCAGCACTGTCTGTGTATACAAGGGAACCCCCCAACTCAGCCGCAATGAAGTGTCCCAGCTTCTCAGAATTAGGGGAAGGTGGAAGAATTGAGGAAAACTAGCAATAGCTACTCTTGATTGTGTCTTTACTATGTGCGGGCACAGAGCTGAGTCCTTGACACATTCATATTCAGTCCTCACAACAACCCTGCCAGGCATGATGACCGTCTCAATTTTGCAAATAGGGAGACCGAGTGTTAGGGTTAATGGAGTGACTTGTCCAAGGTCACACAGTAAGTGCAGGGTTGGGATTGGAATCTTAGGCTCCACTTGTGGCCTCTGTTACAAAGTCAAGGGACTGTTAAGGTGAAACATGAAACCAGGCTGTGAACTTATGCTTTCATTCATTCATTCATTCAATTTAAATGCTTTATTAAGCACATACTCTGTGCCAGGCACTGAGAATAGCATGGACATATTACACTTGCATATGCCATCAAGGAGTACAAGGAAGAGTGGGGAGAAACTTTGCAGTAAGGTGGATACTAATACTGGCTGACCCAGGCAAGTGCTGCAGATAGAACCAGCAGCAGATCAGCCACTCCTCAGAGGGCCCCTGCTCTCCTTTCATGATTCTACCTTCCCTTCAGATATTCTGAAGGGCTCCTCAGTCTCATGAAACACTGGTCTTTGAAGTGGGAAGCAGAAAAGTTGAGGGACTTGAGACAACAGAGGAAAGGAGTAGAGTGCCTGACACTCCAGGGGTTAGTCAGAGAGGCCAGCCTCAGTCAAGTGCTCTGCTTCCTACCCAACAAGTCCAGGCAATGCACCCTGAACCCTGGCAGTTTCACAGTTTAGGAGGCTGCCGTCAGGTGCATATATCAGAGCTTCATCCATCTGATTGCTGAATAATGTTCTATTGTGTGTATGTACCATATTTTGTTTACCAATTCATCTGTTGATGGGCATTTGGGTCGTTTCCACCTTTTGGCTGTTATGATAATATTGCTATAAGCATTCATGTACTAATTTTGTGTGGACATAGGTTTTCAATTTTCTTGGGTAAATAAGTACAAGTAGAATTGCTGGGTCATGTTGTAACTCTGTGTTTGAACTCTACATTTAATGGTTCAAGGGACTGCAAACTGTTTTCCATAGTGGCTGCACCATTTTAAATTCCCTCCAGCCATGTATGAGGGTTCCAATTCCTCCACATTCTTGCTGGTACTTGTTCTTACCTGGTTGTAGCCATCCTAGGAGGTATGAAGCAGGATTTCATTGTAATTTTGGTTTGCATTTTCCTGATGACTAAAGATGTCAAGCATTTTTTTCAAATGCTTACTGGCCATTTGTGTATCTTCTTTGGGGAAATGTCCATCCAGATCCTTTGCCTGCGTTTGAATTGGGTTGTCTTTTCATTACTGATTTGTAAGAATTCCTTATGTATTCTAGATACAAGTTCCTTATCAGATATATAATTGGCAAATATTATTCCCAGCTTTGTGGGTTGTCTTTTCATTCTCTCGATGGCATCTTTTAAATTTTAATGAAATCTAATTTATCTATTTCTTTCTTTTGTTGTTGTGCTTTTGGTATCATATCTAAGAATCCATTGTCTCATCCCCGACTTTTGAGAATGATTCCTCTGGCCATTGTGCTGGGAAAGATGGCAGGCAAGGCTGCAGATGACCAAACCAGAGAAGGTATGACAGTGGCAGTGAGGAGTGTTTTGTGCAAAGCTCGCTGACTCCACTGAGCACCAAATGCAAAATCTCAGCCTCCTGATTCAAGGCTGGGCTCTGAACCCTGCAAAGTGGCTCTGGGGCCCAGACACAAACACAGACATGCTGTCCTAATTTTTTTGGCATTTATTTTATGCAAAGCCCATTTCCTGCTCCTCTTCTGGCTTGAACCTGGTTGGGCAACTCAGACATCTGGAAAGACAGGCTCAGGGCCAGGTCAGAAGGTGATCTGGATGGCCTCGGGTGACTGGGGAGGAGCTGCTGTCATGCTAACTCAATGTGGGGCTGGAGAAGAACTCCTTCCTGTTTCTGGGCCTCAGTTTTCACATCTCTATTTTGTGAGGGGGCTGGACTAGGGACTACCCACAGGCTTCTGGGTCTTCACTTCCCCATTCTCACAGGGTGGCTGAATATGGCTGGCAGAAAATATTTACTGTGGCAGTGATACTTTAAGCAAACCACAAAGTAATATTTACAATATGATCCCATCCTTGGCTGGCATAGGAAAATTTCCAGAAATAGATACCCAAGGTATCATCAGCATTGCCTGTCTGCGGTGTATAACTTTTCTCTTTCATTTTATTTGTATATTATGATTTTTCACTGTGAAAAACATGTTTTGCTTTTGTAATAAGAAGAAAAAGGAAGGCACAAAGAAAGAAATTAGAGTTGACAATTATTTTTGAAATAGAGACATTGCCTAGAGGCTATTAGCAAGGAAAGGGATCCAGAAAGGTAGCAACCCACCCCATCGCTGCTGGAGCCCATGGCAACTGTGTCAGTGTGCCTTTCGAACTACAAAGCACCCTCTCTGCTGAGGAGGTTGGCTCCCCCAGAAAGTGGACTCTGAGGTGGAGATTAGTGCACAGGAAGTTTATTCGGGATGCTGCTCCTGGGATCAACAGCTGTGGAAAGGGGTGAGGAAGCAGGATTGTGCAGAGGGGATAAACCAAACAGCACTGCAGTCTTGACGAAGGCTTCAGTTGATTTTCTCCTGGGTTCAGAGAGGAGACACAAGCTGGGTAATGATGAGGCAGATTGTCAGAGCCAGTTATGGTGCTGAGACTGTCCCTCCCAGTTGTCCTGAGTTAGGTTGAAGGAGCCACCCCCCAGAGGAGTTGTGACATTGAACAAGGCAATCTCCAAACCAGGCAGACAGTACAACGCTGCCTTGTGGCGGCTCTGCCAACACTTAGGAGAGTGAGTTGTCTGTCCCTGAGGTGGGATGTGGATGGTACATCACAGTGTCCACTATATGGGGACTGCATGATGGAGGTGACCTCCATGAAGGGCAAGGTCATGGGCAGATATTAGGGGGATTTTCAAACAGGAATACCTCATTATTTCCTGATTTGTCTCCTGGGCCAGCCTCTAGTTTAAGTGCTTCCCAGGATTCAAAACATTGCTCCAGGCTTTGCTCCCTAGTGTCCTTTAATTATTTTGCAATACAGAAAGGATGGAAGTATTATTGGCCCCGTTTTATCAATGAGGAAACCTGGGTTCCCAGAGGAGATACAGCTAGGTCGTTTATGTGCTGCCGAAGCAAGCACAAGAGACACAGCTGGGTTGTGATGAGGCACATTCTCAGGGCCAGCTCTGTCGAGCTCCAGGTCCCACCCTCTTTCTCTGATGACACAGCTGCCCAAACTTTCAAGAGATTTGTTTTGTGATGAAATGGACAAATCCATTCCTCCTCATTAATGCTGGACCAATCTGTTTCCCCACGCCCACCAATCCGTTTTCAGATGAGCCAGTCTCAGTCCTGCAAATCACAAAGTGAAATAGGACTTTGTCGATGCAACACATGATGGCCCTTACTCTCCTGGAAAGCTGCTCTCTTTGGAGGAGACCAGAGATTTCTTGCGCCAAAGACAAGCCCGAGTCTCCCCAATTTGGGGGGACATAGGAGGCTGCAGGTGTTCTACTGAGTTCTTCTTGAGTTAATCTTATTAACCTGTGAGATCGATTGGCTGCAGGCACCAGGCAAGCAATGGCACAAACAAGTGACAGCAGTGGTAGGGGCTGCTTGACAGTTAGGAACTGATTTATCCATCCATTTCATGGATGGCGTTGCATTTAGCTAATTGAGTCCAAGACTGGCATGAATAAACCCTCTCTTCAGGAAACTCCCTTGTGACGTGGTACTCCTCAGTGGGTGTCCTGCCAGTGCAGAGGGCTGAGGGAAGGAGAAGAGGAAAGCAATGGCCCGTCCCTGCCCACTGTAATGACTGCTTTGGGAATCCAGGTATCTCTGACGTGTGTGCTGTTGTTGGGATGCTGTACCATGTGAGGCAGTGATGTTTGAATGTGATCCTTGCACCAGCAGCCTCAGCATCCCTTGGGAACTTGTGAGAAATGAGGAATCTTGGACTCTACTCCAGACCTACTTGATGAGAAACTCTGGGATTAGGGCCCAGCCATGTGTGTTTTAGCAGGCCTTCCAGGGAATTCTGATGTTCCCTAAAGTTGGAGACCTACTGGAGGAGTTATGTGCACAATCTCTGGTGCTGGGCAGCCTGGGTTAGTAGCTGCATGACTTTGGTCAAGCCACCTAACCTCTATGTGTCTCTCTTTCTTCATCTGCAGAAGGGGGAAAATATGAGGAGGAGTACCTGCCTCACAGGGTTGTTGTGAAGATTGAATTTGTGAAGTGTTTATGGGCTATATATGTAAATGTTAATAGCTGTTTACTTTGGAAATAATGGAGCCTAGGACTTCTGTCTGCTCCCTCAGCATGGCAGTGATTGTAAATAAAACACTGGATCTTAAAGCTCCTATGATTTGATAAGTAAAAAAATGGTACAAAACTGTGTCTTTATTGTGATTATATTTATGTAAAAATATGTATGCCTGTGGACAAGGTAAAATTATGGGTGATTTTTTTCTCCAATCACAAACTTTTGACATGTGGTTAAATAGAATGTATCTTTGGAATCAAAATATTGAATAAATTCAATCAGACAAAAAATGGATTGGATCATGGATAGCCAATGGGCAGAATTTTAGTAAAGACTACTCGAGAAGACATAAGGTATAGAACTGCCACATGTGGGTCCCATCTCCACTCCAGGACCGAAAGGAAGTTCTGGGCTCATCAGGTCACGTGGGAGTAAAACACAAGTTCTCTGAGGGTTAGAAAGGAGAGACGTGAGCCCGAGTCTGGTCCATCTGGGGAACCTCAATCACAGTATTGAGGATGGCTGGCCCCGGTGAGGACACCTGGGAAGTGCGCATGAGGGCTGGGCAATGGACTCATCCTCAGGAAGGGCAAAAGTTTCCAGCAGAGAATCAGCATGGTCATGGAAGCTGTAAGACCTGGCGGATTGCTGTGGAGAAGTCTGAATATTGATGAGGGCTTCAGCTAGACCTCCACGTGTAAAGGAGTCAATACAGCTTGCTGGCAGGATCTATAGCACCATCTCGCCACCTATATATCTCTAGGTACCAAGGGACTTCTGATCGGGCTGTAGAGTCCTGGCATAGGGACAGGATAGCTGCCTTCAAGATTAGGATCCAGGTCAGATGATTGTGGTGGGTGTGTGGTAAACTTGAAACTGCAACGACATGTGTCACCCTCAGCTCCACTTTCCTCTGTTAAACTGCGGTACATAGAACAAAGACACTCCAGTAAAAGTTTGCTAAGATCTGAGTATGGTGCTTATCTCTGCAGAATATTTCTTTGCACCCCAGTAACCACTTGACTTTTAAATGGTAGCATACCAGTTGATACATTGTTCACTTTGGAGTCTGCTAAGACGCACTACAATTTCTGCAGTTTATCATATAGCTACCTTGGTCTCATTTTGTGGCCTTTGTTTTGACGTTGGAGTATGATGTTGTGGTATGTTTCTGACTTACTGAAGTTCTTTTTTTTCTGATAACAGCTCTATTAAGACATAATGTGTGCATATACCATATAATTCACCCACTTAAAGTGTACAGTTCTGTGGGGTTTTGTATATCTAAAGAGTTGTGCAGCCATAGCCATAATTTTAGAACGTGTTCAACACCCCAGAAAGAAACCTTATACCCCACTTTCCCTTTCCCCCTCCCCAGCCTCTGGTAACCACTAATCTATTCTGTATCTATGGATTTGCCTATTCTGGACATGCCCTATAAATAGAATCATTCACTATGTGCCATTTAGTGACTGCTTTCTTTCACATGTCATAAAGTTTTCAAAGTTCATTCATGTTGTAGCATGCATCAGTACTTCACTCTATTTCATGGCCAGATAACATTCCATTGTATGGTTTTACCGCATTTGGTTTACTTATTTATCCATTCACCATTTGATGCACTTTTGGGTTGCTTGTAACTTTTGGCTATTGTAAATACATCTATGAGCATTAATATAGTGTTTGTGTGGACGTGTGTTTTCATTTCTCTTAGATATATGCCCAGGAGTGGAAGTCCTGGGTCTCATGATAACTCCACATTTAACATTTTCCAAACTGGCTGAGCCATATTACATTCCCACCAGCACAATGAGAGAGGGTCCCAGGTTCTCCACATCCTTATCAACATTTATCTGACTTTTTGATTATAGCTATCCTAGTAGATGTGAAGTGTGGTCTTGGTGTAGTTTTTATTTGAATTTTGCCAATGACTAATGATGCTGAATATCTTTTCATGCGCTCCTTGGCCATTTGCATATCTTCTTTGGAGAAATATCTATTCAGATCCTTTACCCATTTTAGAATTGGGTTATCTGTCTTTTTTTTTTACAGTGATATTTACTTCTTTATTTATAAAAATCATTTTGTATTTGAGTACTTATTTTACAAAATATGGTATAAAGGTGAACTAAATTTACAACTTAATTTGTTCATGTAAATCACCTTCAGAATACATTGTGTCTAATACACACACACACACACACACACACACACACACACACACACATATATATATATATATATATATAAGGTTTTACATGCATTTTGGAAGAAATCACATAGAAGCAGCTACTTTTTCAATAAACTTGGCCATTTTCACATCTCTTTTGGTCAGTTGTCCACAGTCATGTGAGGCGAGAGTTATCTGGACTTTGTTGTATGGGGTTATCTGTCTTTTATTTTCAATTTGTGGGAGATGTATGTTTATATATTCTGGATACAAGTCTCTTATCAGAGATATGATTTACAAATATTTTCTAGCATTCTGCCCTGGCTGGTGTAGCCCAGTGGATTGAGCGCGGGCTGGGAACCAAGCGGTCCCGGTTCGACTCCCAGTCAGGGCACATGCCTGGGTTGCGGGCCAGGTCCCCGTGAGGGCCATGTGAGAGGTAACCATACATTGCTGTTTCTCTCCCTCTCTTTCTCCCTCCCTTCCCCTCTCTCTAAAAATAAAATAAATTAAAAAAATATTTTCTAGCATTCTGTACACTATCTTTTCAGTTTCTCGATAGCATTAGTTGCAACAAAAGTTTTTTTTCATTTTGATGAATTCCAATTTATCTATTTTTTCTTTTGTTGCTTGTGGTAATGTGTCATATCTAAAACACCATTTTCTAACCCAAGGTCTCAAAGATTTACACCTATAATTCCTTCTAAGTTTTATCTGTGACGTGTAAGTCTTTGATCCGTGATCCGTTTGGGGTTTAATTTCGTATGACTATGAGAATGAATTTCAACTTCATTATTTTGCATGTGAAAATTCAGTCATCCCAGCACCACTCATTGAAATGACTGTTCTTTCCCCACTGAATAGACTTGGCACCCTTGCCACAGATGCATGAGTTTATTTCTGGTCTCTCAGTTCTGTTTCATTGATCTATATGTCTATCCTTATGCTAACAGCACACTATTTTGATTACTGTAGCTTTGTATAAAATTTTGAAATCAGGAAGTGTGAGCCCTCCAACTTTTTTTGTCATCAAGATTGTTTTGACCATTCTGAGCCCCTTGAATTTCCATATGAATTTTAAGATTAGCTTGTCAATTTCTACAAAGAATCTAGCTGGGCTTCTGGTAAGGATTGCATTTGGGAGGATATTACCATCTTGACAATATTAGATATATTTATTCATGAACATGGAATGTCTCCATTTGTTGCAATCTTTAATTTCTTTCAATATGTTTTATAAGTTTTCAGTGTCTTTTTAAAAAGATTTTATTTATTTATTTTTAGACAGAAGGGAAGGGAGGGAGAAAGAGAGGGAGAGAAACATCAGTGTGTGGTTGCCTCTCTTGTGGCCCCCACTGGGGACCTGGCCCTCAACCCAGGCATGTGCCCTGACTGGGAATCGAACCAGCGACCCTTTGGTTCACAGCTCGCGCTCAAGCCACTGAGCTACACCAGCCAGGGCTATAACTTTTCAGTGTCTTGAACCGCAAGTCTTGAACCACTTTTGTTTAATTGATTCTGTTTTATTCTTTTGATGGTATTGTAAGTGGTATTGCTCTCTTAATTTTATTTCAGATTGTTCATTGCAAGTGTATAGCAATACAATTTTGATATTGACTTCATATCCTGCTACCTTGTCAAACTCATTTGTTAATTCTAATATATTTTAATGGATTCCTTAGAATGTCTATATATAAGATCATGTCATCTGCAAATATAGTTTACATCTTCTTTTGCAATCTTTCCAATGCCTTTTCTTTATTTGTTCTTATCGAATGTCTCTGCCTAGAACATCCAATACAATGTTGAGTAGAAAGAGCAAGAGTGGACTCTTTGTCTTGTTTCTGATCTTAGAGGGAAAGCTTCTAATGTTTCATCATTATGATGTTATTGTGGGTTTTTTTTTTTTCAGAGAAGCCCTTTGTCAGGTTGAGGAAATTTTTTTTATTTGTAGTTTGTTGAGTGTTTTTTATCATGAAGTGTGTTGGATTTTTGTCAAATTCTTTTTGTATGTCTATTGAGATGATCATGTTTTTGGTTTTTTATTCTATTTATATGCAGTATTTCATTGACTGATTTTCAAATGTTACAATAACTTTGCATTCCTGGGATAAATCCTCATACTTGGTTGTGGTGTATGGTCCTCTTCATCTGTTGCTGGATTTGGCTTGAGTATTTTGTTGAAGATTTTTATGTCCGCATTTATGAGATATTATTCTGTAGTTTTCCTGTGATGTTTCTGTTTAGTTTTGATATCAGGATAAAACTGACTTCATAGAATGAGTTGAAAAGTGTTACTTCCTCTTCTGTGCTTTTTTGCCTTTTTATTGAATTTATTGGGGTGCCACTGGTTAACAAAATTATATAGGTTTCAGGTGCACAATTTCACAATACATCATCTGTACAGTGTAATGTGTGTTCACTACTTCAAGTCAAGTCTCTGTCCAGCATCATTTATCCCTCCTTTACCCTTTCTTACCTATCCGCATCCTCCCTCCCTTTCCCCTTCCATATTTTGAAAGAGTTCGTAAAGAACTGACATTAAGCCCTGGCTGGTATAGCTCAGTGGATTGAGCATGGGCCTGCAAACCCAGGGGTTGCTGGTTCTATTCCCAGTCAGGGCATATGCCTGGGTTGCAAGCCAGGTCCCCAATGGGGAGCATGTGGGAGGCAACCACACATTGATGTTTCTCCCCCTCTCTTTCTCCTTCCTTTCCCCTCTCTCTAGAAATAAATAACTAAAATCTTTTTTTAAAAGGATTGACATTAAAAAAAAGAATTGACATTAATTCTTCTTTAAATGTTTAGTATAATTCACCAAAGAAGCCATCTGTATCTTGGCTTTTCTTCATGAGTAGTTTTTTTTTTACTAATTTAATCTCTTTATTTATTTTAAGTTCATTTGGAGTTTCTATTTTTTTCTTCAGTCATGTGCAATAATGTTTGTCTTTCTGAGAATTTATACAGTTCATCTAAGTTATATAATTTATTGTCATATAATTGTTCACAGTATTCCTTTTATAACCCTTTTATTTCTGTAAAGATGATTGTTATGTGCCCTCTTTCATTTCTGATTTTAGTAATTGGGGTCTTCTCTCTTTTATTCTTGGTCAATGTAGCTAACCATAGTCCTTTTGAATCCTTATTTGGTCCTCAGTCTCCTTCGGCCTATGTTTGGGAGCCTTGACCCATCTAAGGGATACATGTATTTCTCTTATAGTCAAGAAAATAAGTCTTCTTCACATTCCAGCATGTCGAGCTCTCAGCCTGAACTCTCAAAGTATATTGTTTTGTTCTCTCAACTAACTGAAGCAGATTCATTCTGAACCAGTTTCTTTATTAGCCAATGACAATAGCTCAAAAGGCTATCACAGTCACACCCTCTTACTTTGGAAAGTAAGCTGTAGTCTTTTTAGTGTGTGGCTATCAGGCAACTATTGCTCATTTCTGAGTAAATGTGAGGGGGGCTAGGGAAAAGCAGAAGGCAACGAACCCTGCCCAGCTGGGACCTCCAAACAAGGCATTATGAGTAGACCTGGGGCCTGATTCTTTATGAGCAAGGCTCTCTGAGTATTGAATGGGAAGAGAGGCAAGTTAGAAAAGCAGAGGCCTACTGCTGTTGCAACCATTTGTCTCCTTGGCCATGGCACCCAGGACTGTGCTGCCCCAGTTGGCAGGGACTCAGCTGACAGGTGGCAAAGCCAGGAAGTCAGAAAAAAGCATTTGGTATTTTGGAAAATTACCAATTCCGACTAGTGTCCTGGGGTGCATGGCACAGTTGATAATCTTTCCCCTTCTCTCTGGGAGCCCTAAGCCCAGCTGGGGTGCTAGGGTAGAAACACCCACTAGCCCAGAAAATGTCTTAGAGCCAATAAAATGTCCACTTAAAGATTATTTCCAGATTAATGGGAAATCTGTGTGTGCAAGCAGGCCTAAATTTTAACAAAGCAAAACCCACCAAGATTTCACTAGTAAGGAAGGGGCAACAAATCAACTCTTAGGGAATGGTGTGTGGTGAGCTTGATATTCAAACCAAGTGTGACAGCCTTGGCCCCACCCTGGGCTGCTGACTCAGGACCAAGAGGAAGAGGGATCTGCCAGACTTCACGATTTTTGTAAACAGTTCTTGAAAGAGAAACCACACACTTGTCTTTCTGCCAGCCTCCCTTCCCCCAGCTTCTCCTCCCAGCTGACAGTGCAGCCATTGTCTTTTCTCTGACATCCAAGGGCAAAGCTCCTTAACTTGAGCTCCATGGACCTCCAAGGGCTGTATGGAGAGAATTTAGGGGGTCCGTGAACTTGGCTGGGGAAATTATTTGATCTTTACCCACTAACCTCTAACAGAAATGTAGTATTTCCTCAAATTAGGAATGTAGGCAACAGGCTATTAATAGTATTAACAGTATCTGTGACTTTATTCCCAATAGAAATCACAAATATTTTCATATCATATTATAGCGGTAGCTCAAAAAAGTTACTGATGCTCACCATCACTTCAAAACTTCTAATCTGTAGACTTATAATGAGATCACAATTTCTTTCAAACATTTTATAACTATTTCAATATGATTAGTTTTCCTTTGTAATTCTATATATTTTATTTTATGCATCTGAAAACATTCTGAGAAAGGGTGTAGAGGTTTTGCCAAACTGCTAGAAGGATCTGTGACCTAAAAGAGATTAAGACCCCTGCCCTGGATCTTGGCGCTCTGCTGCTCCACTGGCCTCATTTCTGATACACAGAACTTTTCCTATCTGATCGGCAGGCTCGAAAGCACCTGCATACTAGTGCTGTGACACTGGGCAAGTTAAACTTTCTGTGTCAGTTTTTAATGTGCAAAATAGGGAATAAATAACTCTACCTACTTCATAAGTCTGTTGTGGGGATTCAGTGAGTTAATACATGGAGAGTATTTAGTGCCTAACAAATAGCAAAGGCTAATAAGTATTCACTATTTCTGTTGTTCTCGTTGGTTCATACCAATTACCTCAGTAATATGTCCTATTATTAGCTTCACTTTTAGAAAAAGAAAACTGGGACTTAGAGAGGGAAAATGACCAACCCAAGGGTACACAACAAAGAAGTGGCAGAACCAGGGTTCAAAGCCAGGTGTGTGTGACTCTAAAGCCCAGTGGGGGTCACTCTCCACTACACACTGAGAGGGAGTTATGATCCCCGCAAGGAGGCAGAAGCCATCAACAGGGCGCTCAGCTGGGAATGAACAACCAGCTCTGCAAGCTCCTGCTTTCTTTTCCCGACTTGTTCCTACAGTTCACATCTGCAACTTGATGGGGCTGGGGGGCGGTGCTCCCAGATCTATTTGCATACCATCAGTCTTCAGCCAGATCCTAGGAGGCCAGTGCTTCTCCAAAAGGCCACTGCCAATGCAGACCGCCCCCCTCCATGAATGGAATGAGTGCATGTTCTCACACTGAACAGCAGCTTTGCAGCACCAACTCATTTGGAGTCATGAACTAACCCCTGGTCTCAGGGGCAACTGAAGCCTCACAGAGCAATGGGGTTGGGAGAGTGAGTGAGTGGGGACTCGGATGACAGGAGCTTGTCTGCTGAGTGAAGGCTGCATCCTGGAGGAAGTGGTCTGTGAGCTGAGATTGCCAGTTGGACTGGGGCCAGGAGTGCTTGTGAATTTTTAAGGCAGAGGGAATAGGGTATGCAAAGGCCCTGGTGTGTAAAGAAAGGAGGAAGTAATTCAGAATGTCTGAGGTTTGGACTGGATGCAAGAGGGAAGAAGGATGGCAAGGGGAGAGGAGAGGGCACACAGAGTGTATGAGCAGATAGTGAAGACCACCGGCATCAGGTCCACAAGTCTTCCCGCAGAGGATGGAGAGCCCCAGAAGGCTCTTTGCATAACAGCAACAGGACCAGCCAGATGTGTGTGCTCAAAGGGCCATGCCCCCCCAAACATGCAGAAGGTGGATTGATTAAAAGGGGTAGAGACTAGAGGCTGCTTAGATCAGCAGGTAGGCTACTTCAGTAGTTCAGGTGAGAGGTGAGGAGGGGCTGGCCTTGCGGGGAGAAGTTCGGAACCTCTGGAAGCTGTCTCTGGTTTATATCTCCTATGTGGTGAGAAACTGGTAGAACTGTAGTTGCTGGGGGCACTTGCCCTCATCACATTTGGTTGTGTATGGGTCCTGTGAGGCAAAGCTTCCTCAGATCAGAGGACAATTACCATGAATCCATAGGCTAACTCCTTCCATTTTAGCCTCTTCCTCATATTAACAGCCCACAGCAAGAGCAGAATCAAAAACCAGGGCCTTCTTTTCTGTCACCCTCACCCACCCCCAGGAGAGTCACAGAGGCGAGGGGCCCCAGAGCTACCCCTTTGTGTGGCAGGCAGGAATGGGAGAGGGGACTTGAGGAGCAGGTCAGAGCCTGCCCTCTGTCAAAGGAAATATCCACGCCCTTAAGGCTTTCAGAAACTGTTTTTTTTCCAAGTAGGTCCCGCTGTTACCAGGGCAACTGAGAACTCTGAGCTTTGTGTTTCTGTGTCTGTTGAATTCCTGGGGCGAAGTGGCCTGCAGAGCTTTCCCTAGTCTGGTCAGGATACAGGAAGTGCTAGTGGGAACTGGAGACCCCTGCAATTTGGGAGTAATCTCTTGCCTTGGTAATGCCTGTCCTTTTTGCTGGGTGGGGCAAGGGCCCTACATGAGTCGGTTCTGATGGTCAGGAGCAAGGTTTAGGCTCCGATGAACTTGGTTTCTCAGGGCCAGCTTTCTGCACCCATCTTGCATCACCTCGCTCTCAGGGACCGCAGTCTGAGTAGGAGTCCAGCAGGGGCAAGCTCACACCAGACCATGGGACATGGTGGGATCATTGCACAAATGTACTTTAAAAAGATTTTATTTATTTTATTTTTAGAGAGGGGAAGGGGGGAAGAGAAATAGAGAAACATCAGCGTGTGGTTGCCTCTTGCATGTCCCCCACTGGGGACCTGGCCTGCAACCCAGGCTTGCGCCCTGACTGGGAATCGAACCAGCGACCCTTTGGTTCACAGGCCGGCACTCAATCCACTGAGCCACACCACACAGGGCTGCGCAAATATTTTTTGATCACTTACTATGTGCTTAGTGCAGGATCTCCAGGCCGGTCACCTACTCTGGAGAGCTCTGTGGAAAGGCTCCGAACCAAACTGGCCATTACTGGGTTAATTAGTCCCCAAGACTCTTTTCTGCACTTGGCTGGGCAGGGCATTAGACTTGCCTTGGGTGCTTTTCAGAACTAGAAATTCCTGGAGATTCTCACTCCATTAGTGAGGGTGCCGGTTTAAGAGTTCTGAATGTCAAACTGCTGGAATTCATAGTAGAATACTGCAAATGAAGCGAGTGACCTTGAGCTTCCAGTTTCCTCGCAGAACATAGAACGAATGAGGGGAACAGTGGGTTCAGCAAGGTTTTCTCTGCCTTCCTCCATCACTTAGGAACAGGATTTTTATGACCCTCACCATCCTTGTCACTCTTCCGCTGCCCCCACTCTTTCCTCCCTCTCCCTTGCTTTTATTCTAATATTTCCTTACTTCTGGCATGCAAAAGGGCTTCTGTGAGGTGCAATCTGATCACCTTCCATTGTGTGGCCTGGCCCCAAGGAGGGGCCTGCTCATCACTTGAACTCTCCCCACTCTGCAGCAGCAGCCCAGGAAGGCATTAGCATTTCTGGCATCCAGTCTGCTGACTCACCCTGAGCCCCATCAACTCGAGTTCTCAGAAGTTTTTTCACAAGTTTCTTCTAAGCCACATCTTCCTCAGTTACGCTTCTGCCGGTTGGTTTTCTGAACCTGACTGCAAGATCTCACACGTGCACCTAGTAAAGGTCATTTCCGTGCCTCCTTCCAGGTGAGGGAGATTTGGGGACTTCCAATTCCATGTTGGAGAAGAGCTTCTAGTCCTCCAGGCTTCATGCCACCTGCAGATGCCGCTAGCATGCAGCATCTCGGTCTCCATCCAGAAGCCCACTTATTAACTCACTTCTTTGTTTATGTACCAAACTAGGCTTGAGATCCTACTGTGTACCCAGCGGTGTGCTAGGCCCCAGGGACCCTACAGTGACTGTAGCCTGAGTAGGAATGTGGACTCACACAAGCCCCAAATGGAGTCAGTGGCAGGGCCAGACTGGAATCCAGGACCCTGTTCCCTATACTCATGGGGCTTCTGGCCGTAGAGATGGACAAGGCTCACCCTACTGGTCTCACTTCCCCCCACCTGCTCTGATGGGCCATGACAGAATCTGGACTCACCTACCCTTACCAGCAATGGGCAGGAGAAACTCCAGGGGTGCTGGAGACCTTATCTGACCCCCTGAAACAGAATGGGGAATCCCAGTGCTCATGGATGCAGTTCATGGCCCCACAGCCGTATCCCTCCTGAGAAGGGAAAGTCTGCCACACTCTCCTGCAAACTCATCGCCACAAACTTCATACTACCACTGCCTGCCTTTCTCTGGAGCCTCCAGGGATAGGGCATCTGATGCACACCTGTTTGCTTGGGCAAAGACCCAGACTCCAGTCAGGTTGAAGCTTGAGCTCATCAGGGGCTTTGCTGGGCAACAGCATGGTAGATTACAGTTGAGGGACTTTGAGTTTGGGAGTCACACAGACCTGAGTCCCCTACGGAGCCTAATATCTCTGAGATTCAGTCCCCTTAGCTCTAAAAGGAGACATTACCTGCCTGAGTTGCTGTGAGAATGAAATAACGTTGGCGAAAGTGCCTGGCACATGGTCAGAAATGCACTGGTTGCTTCCCTCCTTCCCTTCCTGCTGTCCTTTCTTCTTTCCCCTTAAATGGGCAAAGCAAATGTGCCTCTGAAACCTAGCTTTGTCTCTCACTGCACAGGAGGGGAGAGGGGCATGACAGGGCAGATCTGGAAGACAGTAGGGCCTATGAGTGGAGGCAGAAATGAGCCGACTCCTAGGCAGCTGCGGGGCTGAGAAAGAGCCACTTACCAGCTGTGAACCTTGGGCCAGTGACTTCTCTATAAGCCTGTTTCCTACCTCATAGGAAAGATGAAGGTAAATGAACTGAGATAATGGATGTCCAGTGCATGGCTCAGCACTTGTACCAGTAGGGGACTCAATAAACATTCCCACCCACTGTACCAGGAAAAAAAATTCCAATTCATGGCTGGGAAACTTCAGCAAACCCCAGAATGGGATTCAATTTCTTCTGACCCAAGTGCTAGGAGGACAGTGAAATCTTGCTGGGAGGGTCTCTGCATGGACTGCTCTGAGGCTGGTTAAAAATCTCCACCAGCTAGCTTACTGTGTCACATAGCACCACCTAGTGTCAAAAAGTGGAAGGGCCCTCCTGCCTCACCCAGCCTGGCTTCCCTCCCTCCCTTCAAAGTGCATGTGTGTGTTTTGGGGGCTGGGAGGGGCGTGCCACTGTTATTAGATGGTATGGCTGGGACATTTATGCCTTTATATCCCAGTAAGCAGAGAACTAATGCTATTTTTAAGATGCCTAGTCCCTCTGCTTCCTTCTGACACAAATGAATAGGACTCTAGGTAGGTCCTTTGAGCCTCAGTGGGCCTTAGTTTCCTCATCTGAGGATTGCACGCCTTCAGGCTAGCGTTGCTTCAGGTAAGGTGCCTGGGAAGTACCTGATGCCTACTGGTTATATCCATCTATGCTTACTCAGTAACCCAGACAGACACCGTCTTTACACACCCTTTATATTTTTATTGAGGAGAAAGCTTTAGCATACAGAATGATTTCTTATCTTCACAACACAGCAATGCAAAAACAACACAATAACAATAACACTTTTATTTCCAGCGGGTTTCCTCCCGAGTCTCTGGGAATCCTTGGGCTGCCTTCATACCCCTGCATGCATCCCCCCCACCCACCCACCCCAGCCCTCTTTCAGCCCAAGAAAGTGCCCAAAGCCCATAGTACCTCTTACAGCTCTTGTGGCTGTTACATCACAACAAATATTGAAGATCTGGGAAAGTGGGGAAAAGGGTCAAAGGGAAGCCCAGGCCCCCCTGCCACCAGAGGGCCAGGAACCAGCTCACTGCTCACCCACTCTTTCCCTGGCTGAGGCTACAAGGTCTCAGGGTGCAAGCACCACGGAAAGAGACAGGGCCTGTGCTGAGGGGTCCCTGGAAGTGGGGGTGCAAGGCACCTGTCCTTTGCACTTCTCCAGCAGGGACATGGGCAGCAGGGCCAGTGTGTTGACCATCAGCAAACAGGGTTCACAGCCTCGAAGAACAGGACTTCCCCTTCTGGCACTGTCTCCTGGAAAAAATAGCTGAAAAACAGACAAAATTTTCTTTACTCCTGCACTGGTGGGGGTGGGGAGAAAAACCAGACAACTGACATGTCCAGAGAATTAGGAGAATACTTCAATTATTCAGTACACTTGACTGCATAGGTGGCAGCCATTTTAAATCCTGCTGATCAAGAACTTGCAAGATGATCTCAGCTTTGACAAGATGCACTGAGAACACACTAGAAAGAAAAGCAGCTAAGTGTTAATAATACTTGCCTCTGTGTGCTGGGTTTCTGAATGTTTGGGTGGTTTTTTGTCCTTATAGTTTTCTCTATTGTTCATATTTTCTGTAATGATTAGGCATAACTTTTCTCTTTGGAGGAGGGGGAGGCCTTTTGAAAAGGTAGCAACAGGTTATAGGAACCCAGCTCTGCTGATCCCTAGCTGAGAAATGTATGATAAACAAAAGGGTTTCTTACCTCCCACGGATGAATAGATCTCACCAGCAACCAGCCAGCAGACGAACTGGGTTTCTTTGTGACTCCTCTTCCTCCAGCTCCTTCCTCTTGCTTCCAGGAGGCTCAAAACCCTAAAGCTGGGCTGAGGTTATCTGTCAGACTCCAGTGAAGAACACAGGCTTAATTTACTATGCCTCCTTCCCTCTGGCCACAGACACCTTGGCTGCACTTGCCCAGCTGCCAGGCACTGTGCAGGCGGCTCAGTGTCAAGGGCAGTTCAGGCCAGCAGTGGGTTTGGCTGGCATTCTGTGGCCAGTGACATAGTATGTCCTTTTCACTGCACAAGCAGTGGTTTCTGGACCCATGGCAAGCAGCAGGACTCATTGTAAGGGTCCTGAGGTTTGTACCCAGAAGTCCCAGGAGTTAGTTACTAGGAGGCCGTCACCCTGTCAAGCCTTACCGTCTCATTGAAGCCCAGCATCAGGCCATGGCTTCCCACCCATGGGAGAGACGTGAGGATGTCTCAGCTGCGAGGCTGCAGTCTCTGTAGAGAGAAACTTCCTCTCCCTTCTGACAACTAAGGAACTCTTTAAATTGAAGTTAAAGAGCAGGGCTTGGGCCCTTTCTCTCCCTGTTGGTCCAGGAAGGAAAGGCCAGTTAGGCCTCTGTGAACCCCCAAGCCTGGCAAGTCTCCTGCAAAGACCTTCGGCTGGGTGCTGCTGTCCAAGACCCAGCCCAGGGAGGAGACCACCATCCTTAAGGAAACGGTCACTCCTCACAATGTCAAACTGCGTTGTTGCTGCTTCTTTTTGGTCCTCTCCCTCTTCCTCCTCTCCCATCTTCCAGGGAACATCAAGGGAAGCAGTAACACTGGGCTCTGTACACCGGGGATGCCCAGGAGGGCAGCGTGGTAAGAGGAGAGGGCCCCAAATTTGGCAAGCTGGTTCAAGGGCCCTGATGTAGTAGTCTGTGGGAGGGTGGAACTGCTCAGTCAGTCAAGGACAAACCTCAGCCAAGTTGTCCCTTTGACATGCGGCTTTGCCCACCCTCACTGGGCTAGATGTAGGGTCCTCTTTAGGGCCCTTCTGCTGGAGGCTGAAGCAAGTGTAGGCTTCTAGGCACATTTCTTGATAGCATCCTGTTCTCTGTCCATTAAGTCTAAGAATTAGTGGCCTCAGTGGCATTAGGAGTTCAGTGTAGTCTGTCCTTTTGCTCATTGGGGCAGAGCAGTGAGGCATTGGGTGAAGTCCTGGTGAGCCAGTCAGAGTGGATAAAAGCATAGAACACAGGGTTAGGAACAACTAGAGGGGAAATTCGAGGGGGCGACCAGTTCATTTATGGGAATAGGCCCAGAAACCTGCTTGCTAGCTTGTGGCAGGACTGAGCAGAGTGCCCAGTCAAGAGGACAGCTATCGCTGACCCCTCCTTTCCCAGGTGGCTTTGGTTGGGCACGTGTCACTCCCTGGTCAGGGCTGCAAGATGGTCTGGAGTTCTACAGGTCTTCTTTAGGTTCTTCAGGTCTGGAACTCCCTTAAGTACTGGTCAGCAAGTGGGGCAGGTGTGGCAGCAATAGCAGGGGCAGGGAACTGCAGTAGAAGGGTGTGTTCTGGGTGGCCATCTCACCCCAGCGCTCACACGCGAATTCGGCCGCGTGGAGCCCGGTGCCCCGCCTGTCTCGGAGTGAGGCGGAATAGCACTGGGGGCCGTCTTCGAGTACGGCGTTGCCCCAAGCGACCTGCTCGGCGAATCAGCGGTGGTGAATTGTAGAAAGGCGAATTGGTACCTGGAAGGCCCTCCAGCAGTGGAACGCGATTCTGGTCCCTCCGTCTGCTGGGCTGTATTATTGGAGGCGATGTATCTAGGAAATTTTCATGATAGTAGCCAGTAGTCTGGGATGAAGCGTTGGCATAGGTCGGCTGCACCTCCATCATCTCATCTAGGTCATCATCCTGGGCTTCATCCTCGGTCTCTTCCTCCGGTTCTGGCTCCTGCTCTGGCTCCTGCCCTGGTTCCTGGCCCTTATCCTCATCCTTTTTCTCACTCTCAAGCTTCCTCCTCAACTCCTCCTCTTCCTCCTCGTCCAGAACATCCACCACCACGATCTCGTCCTCGTCGTCGTCGTCCTCCTCCTGTTTCTGTTTCATCTCCTCCTCCTTCTTCCTCATCTCTTCCTCCTTCTTCCTCTTCTCCTCCTGCTCCCTCATCTCTTGCTGAATAGCTCTCGCACGCCTCCGCTGGTCCTTGTCATGAAGCCTGCGCCTGCGCACATCTGCATCTTCATCCTCACTGTAGCGCTCTTCTTCTGCACTGCCCTCGACCTTAGGGTCTGCTGCAAAAGGGAAGAAGATATTGCGAACCCCAGGGAGCGGGATTGGCTTAGGGACACGGACTTTCCTTTCTATCTCCACGCATTCGAGAATCAGCTCGTCCAGGTCGGCCATTTCAGTTGACCATAAGAGCTCCTTGCGGAAGAATTCTGACAGGCCTTTGAGGAACTGGTTTTGAAGGCGACAGTCATCCCAAGACAAGAATTGGGCCAGGAACTGAAAAGCATCTGCATAGCTGCCGAGGGTACAGTCTCCCTGCTTAAGCTTGCGGATGGCCTTTTTCGCCACACTTGGGGGGATGGGGCCACAGAATTTCTTACGGATTTCATCCAGGAAGCGCGAGAAGTTGGCATGCAGGGGGCTTCCTTCCTGGGTGACTGAGACGGCCCAGTCCTTGGCGTCACCAGTGAAAAAGGAGATCAGAAAAGCCACCCGCTCAGCACCCCCGGGGAAATGATCCTCGTGGTCGGCTATGAAGGTCTCTAAGCGCATCAGGAATTCAGGCAGGTAGACGGGGTCCCCGGAAAAGGGCTCTAGCTCAGGCCGCTCCAGAGGTGGCACAGGAGGCTGCGCGGGCAGCTCCTTGGAGGCGGGCGCAGGCAGTGCCGGCGGGGGCGGGCTGGGCTGCGGGGGAGGGTCGACCTGGCCATCCGAGGTGCCGCAGTCCTGGGTCCCATTGATCAACGGCTCCTCCGGGGCGCACTCGGGCTCCGTGTGTGGGAGAGGCCAGCGCGTGAAGGGCATTTCACCCTCGGGCAAGGAGTCTATGTCGTTGAGCGGGAACTCAAAGTTCTCCTCCGCAAGGACGGGCCCTGGCCAGCGGATGTAGCTGGAGACATTGCCCCTCAAGGAATTCACCTCCGCCAGGGCTCTTCCTAGCTGAAGGCCCAAATTGGCATTCTCCCCGCGAAGGGCATTTAATTCTTCGCGCAGGGCCACATTCGCCATGCGTAGGCTATTGAGATTTCCTGATGCCTCGGACATCTGGGTTCGCCCGGGGCCCTGGGTCCGCGGGCAAGGTGGGGACTCGGGGTGGGGGAGCCGAGCTAGGGGCCGTGAAAGGAGACCGAAATGCGGTGGGGCCCCAGAGGGGAGCGAAGTGCTGCAGCGAGATCAGGGTAGGCCGAGCCACACCCACCGGGGTGAGGAGGGAGGGCGGGAGCTCCGGGCACAAGGCCCGGAGGCTGGGCCCGGGGCACGTTACCTCGTCCCGAGGATCGGAGGGCGGGAGGCGGCAGGAGCCGAGAGGCGCCGAGCGGAAGTCGCGGGCGGCAAGACAGCAGCCAGGCAGACCGGGATGGAGCTGACTGCTGCAGGATCTCTCGAGGAAAAATGTTGCGACTGCAGGATCCCCGCCTTTTAAGCACAGCCTCGCCCCGCCTCCCCACCCCAGCAGGGGCGGGACTTCGGGAACCGCGGGCGCCCAGTGGCCGCTCGCCCACCCCTCGGCTGAGCCTCTCACTGACTCTCTCCTTCCCTAGCTGCAGCTAACTCGGGTCGGGAAAATGCGACAGCGACTGCCCACTCGAGGTCGTCATGGCAACAGCCAGTGAACGTGTTCCTCTCCTCAGGCAGGCCCCCGAGTGTAGAGGAGCTGCTTCGCGAGGCGCAGCTTAATCTCCAGAGCCTGTTGCAAGGTACCGAGAGGGAGCGGGGCTGCGGCCTGACCCCACAGGCCAGATGTGCAGCGGCTGGAGGGAGGCACAGAAGAGAGGACAGGGACCAGCGAGAGAAAAAGAGAGAACACTGTAAAACCCGTTGAAAACCAAAGCACACATTTTCCATCTTTCGCCTTCTCAACTCACAATTCTAAAAGGTCCTATTTCTATAGTGTTTACCACCCCACCCTTTTTTTTGAGTTCCGTACTCCATGGGGGGAAAATGACAGAAACTGAAACAGAGCAATGGGTCAAACCATTTCCAAAGACAGCTGGATGAGAGAGACTCCCACAATGTGGCCCACATGCCTTCCAGACCTTCTCTTGCCACATCACCCATGCATGCCTTTGGAATGCTGTCACTCAGCCAAAAACAGGCACCTGCAGATCTTCTGCTCTGGGCTTCACTCACTCTACTCTTGCATTAACCTTGTCCACGCGTCTCCTGGGTAGCTACTGCACTCGGGTCATCCCCAATTCCCAACCCAGTGTCGCTGAGGTCATAGTGCAGCAAAGCTGGGTCCACCCCACGCAGAGAGACCACCCAGCCAGAGTGCCTGAGCGGTCACACTGCACCCACAGGCAGAGAAGGAAAACCCAGACTTGGAAAGCAGACAGAGCTAGAATCTAATTCGAATCATATACCTAGCTAGCTGTGTGACATTATGCAGATACACACCCTCTCTGAGCTTCAAGTTAATCAGTCGTCTTTAAAATGGGAATTCCCCACATGACACACTTTTGTAAGAATTAAAAATAGAGGGGAAGTAGATTGCTTAGCAAGAGTATCTTGCTGCTGGAGACACTCTGATGAGATGTGACATCAACTCCCAGTACATGTCTTTTGGAACATGGGCTGAGCTAAGCACAATACTAAAGTTAATATAAAAGAAAAAACAAACAAACAAACAAAAAAAAGGTGATCCCTGATAAGACCTTCCAATAGGAAAAGCATACATTGACCAGAGGGATTTATCCACCATACATGGTATTAAAGCTCAGACCCATGAGGCGGACTACTGGCGTGCTGTAAATACCTGGGTGGAGGTTACAAGGGGGAATGCATATGTCAAAATTCTCTGAACTATACACTTAGGATTCATGCACTTTACTGTAGGTAAGTTATATCTCAATAAAATAAGATATATAAAACCTCAATACTAAGTCACAAGCTTCATACCCTATTCAGACCCTCTTTTCCAAGCCTAGAAGCCCTTCCTCTACCCCATTCTGATCCTTACACTTTCTTTTAAGTTCCATTCTTGCCTCATCCAAGAAAACCTTTAACATGAGTTCTGCACTTTGCACCATTCCCTCCATAAGCACTCATATGAGGCACTCCGAACCATCCTGCTCAAGAGGACTTGTACAGTTCTGAACTTCTCTTTCTTTCATCTGTTCATTCATTTTCTCATTTGTCTATTAGCCTTGGATATATCCTTTGTCCACCTAACCAGACTGAGCTTGTCAATGTAAAGATCCACATCTCTTAGGCTTCCAGAAGCACCTGGCATGGGGCTGGATCCCCAAGAGGTGCTCAGTAGACACATCTTAAGTGACCATTAAATTCAATGTGAAAAGACATCAGCTCTCGTTTGTTCATGCCGATGAGGATTAACACTGGTGGAGAATAGAAAATGGCAGATAGCCACTCAACTGGATTGCAGCCATAACCTCCACCTCCTTGCCAAGGCAGTGGTGACCTTAGAGCAGCAAGATTCCAAGGGACACCATGAGCTTTGTGTTCAGATAAGACAGGAGCTACTGTGCAGTAGAACAGTCAGTGTGTCCTGTGTTGTCACCACAGGCAGGATTGGGACTAGTGGGAGGAAACTTAGAGGGAGGCAGACTTCACCTGAAGATAAGGAAGAACTTTCCTGACACCTGACAGCCCCAACTGTCCTTGGATGGAATCAGTGGCCTTGGGAGGAAGGCTGCCGCCCCCGCCCTCCACCCCCTGCCAGGGTGTTTGAAAGCTGAAGAGGCACATTGAAGGGCTACTGAGGAGGAAGTCTGTGCCCAGAATGAGGTGTTGGACCGGACAACCTTTGAGGCTACTCCTGACTCCAAGTTGATGATTCTTAAAGTCTTGGCTCAAATGTGCATAGAGCCCTGCCTGTTGATTCTTGACTCTCACTTCCTTCATTTCATCAGATTTCCTCACTTCCTTTGAATTCATCACTTAAATGAAACCAGTTCAAATCTCATGTAACCTTCTTACTCCTTGACAATGCCCCTGAACTTCTCCTTCCTCCTCTGCCATTTCCTCTGACTTCCCTCTCCTTCACCTAAGCTCCCCTGGACCTGTCACCAGCTATCGTGGGGCTAAGGTGCAGGAAGCCAGGCCCTTGGAGTCTCGAGCAAGAGTTCTTGACATCCAAGGGAGCACTGCACACTGGACTTCCCAATACAAGTCTCTCTGTGATTCACACAGGTCATTTCCCACGTAGGGCTGCAGAAAACCTGAAGAGCTGCAGGGCTTCAAAAAGAGGACCTTATAGCATAAAGTAGCAAAAGGTGTCTGTGTCCTGAGCCTCTTCTCCAAGTTGAGCACAGTGGGGACCACTGAGGCAAAGGCTTAGTCCCAGGACCAGCACAACTCAACTTTATCGATTCTCTTTTCTTCTTGGCTCTCCTAGCCCTGGGGAGTAGGCATTTTTCCATTTCCAAATCCTGAGGCTCAGATGCCAGGAAATATCTTAAAGAAACAATGCAAGTCAGGCCTGACAGTTAGAGCAGGAGCCCTGGTTCATGGTCCCTCCCCTGCTCAGCACTTGGCCATGGCCCCCTAGAGTGTGTATCCACTATGCTGTTTTTCAGAAGAATATGAGGAAAAGTACTCGGAGGCCAGACTGCTGGGGCAGACCTTCCGCTCTGCTGATGAGGCCCCTGAGCCCACCCCTAGCCCAAGGCCCCAGTCTGCCAGGCGTCTGGAGTTTGTATTGATGGTGAGTTGCCTTGTCCCCTGCCTGGGACAGCCAGCATGAAGAGCTCACCCTGCACCCATCAACAGGGGGACTTGAGCTGCTTACATTATCCACCAGAAGCCGCTGCTCCCCTCTGCTCCCCACTGCTCACCAGCAGAGCTACCCTGAGGCCTGGCTGAGATGGGCCCCGCACAGCAGGTGTCTGGCCTGGCAGCCTGTTCATCTTTTCCTGCCTCCCAAACAAAGCCTCCAACCACCCTGCTTAGTCAAGCCATCCTGTGGGCATGGCTCATCTCCAGTCAGGAGCACACCCTTCCCATCACCTTCTTTCCCAACAGCCTACAAAACAGCAGCTGAACGAGGATGAGCCTACCACCCAGGGTGTGAGGGCCCCTGAGGCCTCCCTGAGCCTGTCTACCACGGCCGACAAGCAAGTTGCCTGGAATAGCCCCTTCCCTCTGCCCATCCTAGAGGAGAAGCGGTGGCTTCAGCCTTGCTCCACGCACTCTGACATTGTGCCCATCAACATCTCTGGTAGAGTTGCTTAGCACCTCTTCTGTTTGCTTCCTTCCATGCCAACTACAGACCATCCTCTCCAAATGCACTGGGTGCTGGGGGAGGGAGCGAGACTTTCTTTGCTACTAGCTCACCCTGCACTGTCAAGGTCACAGCTCTCGCCAGGGAACAGAGGCATGCAGAAGAGGGGGCTCTGGCCGCTCTTTCGTCACCCTCTATTGGCACTACCACATTAACTGAGACCATTTGACAGCAAACAAATTGATCTTAACAGAAAACTCTGAAACTTTATGAACTTGTATGCTCTTTGCAGCATCTATGGACATTTGAAGTGTTTGAGTTACATTTGAGTTACGTTTGGGTTGGGAAAATAAAACTTCTTGTGCCAGAAGCCATGTCTGGATAGGACTCTGAGGGAAAGTGTGTGGTTCCGAATGCTTGTGGTAAAAGGGATGCTCATACCCAGGGCATGGGTCACAGGCTTATGGCACTTTAAGTTGACACTTGATCTTCTAGTGAGGTGGGCCTCCTTAATTGGTGTGACAAGTGTTTAATAAGGGAAGTAACAGAAAGAGGCCAAGGCCAAAAAGACCAAAGAGGGGCTGAGTACTACCTTGAGAGTGGGGAACATGATATGTGTAGCTCAGCTGGATATGACTTTGGGGATATGGGTCACTTATACCACACGCATTATTAATTTGGGCTCCACATTCCACTGGCTGTACGTGAAAGAGGAGGAGGGCTGGTTATTTCAGAAGGAGATAGGGCCAGCGATCTGGGAAAATAAAGCCTCCGTGACCCAAAGGGACCAGAGGCACCCTGTGAACTGCATTGGCCTGTGATATGCTGGGGAAAGTTGATGAAGAGGAGGAAGACAGCCCTGGCCACACGTGGTGACATTCCCTGGTCACCCAGTGCTACTGGTGTCCTCTCAGGAAATCAGAGGCAGGAAATAGAGCCTGCAGCCTAGGGAGATGTGTAAAAAGGAGTGAGAGCTGAGAGGAGAGACTCACAAAGTGGCAGTGGACACTTTGTTTCTAAACTTCTATCTTATTTGCAATAAGGCTGGCCCTGAACTTTGTCCACAGAGGCCCTTGCTGTGAGACTGAGAGGGGATGGTTTGGTTAGACAACTGTTGAATGAGAGGTGGTGAGGCGGGCAGCAGACCTAACCCCACATCTCACCCTGCCTCTCTGGCCCAGCAAAGCCACAGGAACAAAGACTGACCCAGTGCTTTAGGAGAAATACATCTCAGTCACCACCAAAATGTAATCAAAGGTGGCTAGAGGACAGACTGTCAGGCAGCTTCCTGGATGGTGGGGGGAGGTGAGGCAGTTTCTTGGAGACACTGTCCTCTGGCCCACATAAAGACTTTCTTTAAGAAAAGATTACAATCAAGCAACCTCTAGTCTCAACCTGTCTCTCCTATAGCAGTGGTTCCCGCCCCAAACTGTACATCTTAATAATCAACCACCTGGGGAGTTTGAGAAATAGCTTCTACCTGGGCCTTCCTCCCAAAGAGTTAAGTGTTCTGGGTAGGGCCCAGGTATTGGAGTTTCAGAAGCTGCCTGGTTTATGTCCACATGTAGCCAGGATTGAAAACCATGGCTCTCGGCTACCTAATACTCACAGGTGACCCTGGGTGTGGCCTATGAAAGCCAGCATGTATGTCTTGGGGCTCTGGGTATCTGGGGTCATGTTGGGAGGGATGTAAAGAAGGGCCACCTGCCTGGATGCTATTCATGCTCATCGCTACTGCCATCATCCCTTCTCTCTGGCTCAGGCCCATTTCTACTATACTGTAAACAGAAACCAAGATGCACCCAAGTGTCTTTATTTTGGCTACAGGGCAGCAGTTTGATAAACACGCAAGTTTGCGACACTCATTGTTTAATACAGAGACAGCCGTGAACCCCAAGTCCACCCTGAGGCGGAGGCGGACCATTATTGGATTCTCTAACTTTTCCCAGCGAGATCAAGGTGACCCCACCACAGCTGATCCCCCAGACCCTTCCCCTTGCTCACTTCCTCCAATCCTGCCATCTGGGTGGTATTGTGGTGATGGGGAACAGGAATAATTTGAGGGGGTGGGCTTTGGATATCCTGAAAAAGCCAATGTGGTAATTAAAGATAACCAAGGGGTCCTGGCTTGTATAGCTCAGTGGATTGAGCACTGGCCTGTGAACCAAAGGGCTGCTGGTTCGATTCCCAGTCGGGGCACATGCCTGGGTTGCAGGCCAAGTCTCCAGTATAGATAACCAAGGGCCTTTGGTCAAGGGGAGCAACCAAACGTGAAGAGCCAGTCTCCCGGGCTATAAATTTATTATGTTATTGGTACCCACCATAGATAGAACAAAACCACATATGTCAAATTTATGCAAGTAAGTACAGGGGGGAATCATCATTAAAAGCACCATCTTAACAGAACCATCACTGCTGTTAAATGAATGCTATCCAAAGAGCACAGACCAGAGAGGTGGATGCAAACCCAGACTCTCCATTTATTAACCGTGAGGACTTGGGCAAGTTATGGAACCCTCTCAGCATCAGCTTCTTCAACTACAAATTGGGGGTAATGATACTAACCTGGTGGAGTTGTCGTGAGGATTGGAGCTATTGTATATAATTTGCTTATCATGTGCCTGGTACATGGTGTGCATTCGGCAGATGGTGCCTGTTACTATAAATGTTATCACAGCAGTAGTAGTAATAGTAATGATGACAGAACAGTAATAACTACTGGGTGTATGAGAAATCTTAGGGGATTTTGAATATCCGAATGGTTCCCTCACATCTGTAGCTTATCTTAAGTCTTTATGTGGCAAAGCTAAAAAGTGACAGGTGCCAAAAAATGCAACTACATCTGGGCTTTCCAGCTGTGGTATACTCCAAATTCATTGCTGGAGCTGAAAGTCACACAGTGCTGTCCTTTAGAGTTCAAAAGCCTCTGCTCTCATCTTAGGAGACGTGAACACTGAGGTCTGTGACAGTTTCATGAGCCTGGGGTGAAAGCCCAGGAAAAATGCAAGGTAGTCCCCACCTGCCACTTCAGCTCCAAAAGGAATAATCAAAGTTGGAAAGTCCTTGGCAGCCATTTGGATAATTCAAGGGCACCCCGTGACTCACCATGTTGTGATGGGCAAGGACCCAACTTCCCCTACATTCTCATCTATGGAAAGGAAGAACCAAGGAATTCTGACCAAGTTGTTGGCAAATACTTCTTGGCAAAAACTTGGTGCTGCCATCACGGGAGATTCCAGGGGATCCCTTGTTGCACCGCTAATGTTCTGTGTTTCCCTCCTCCAGGTCACAGCAACAGCCCCACAGGCAGGGTAGCTCGCTCGACCAGCTCAGACATCAAGCACAGTCATTCTGTTCCAGAAGGCGTTCATGGAAGACTTGCAGTCAGTCAGGAAGTTCGTTTCCCAAATCTCAGCTCCCCAGTACTGAGAAATCCTTCTAGTGATCTGGGAGAACCTCTCCAGGTGCGTGGTGGCACCAAGCCTCCTGGCATGGAAAGCGTGGGAATGGTGTATAGTGTCCCCAGTTCTTGCAATGGGCCAACAGAATCTACATTCTCTGCTTCCTGGAAGGGAGATGCTTTTACCTATATGACTCCGAGTGCCACCAACCAGAGCAATCAAGTCAATGAAAATGGAAAAAACCCTTCCTCTGGGAATGCATGGGTTTCTCTGCACACACTGCCACCTCTGGTTCCTAAGGAGGCTGCCACCATCTTTGTCATTCGTGATAACCCAGCAGGATGCAGTGGATCAGCTGGCTATTCTGAACACCCTATGCAACGAAGGCAAGTATCGGAGCGACCCTTCAAGATTGGCCTTCTGACTGGTGGTGGTACCTCAAGACTGGAGACGGGCCCAGGTGGGGCCAGCAGATTCCGGGAGCGGTCACTGTCTGTGCCCACAGACTCAGGCACCACAGATATGGACTACAACGAGGAGAAGAAGTCCAGTGAAGCCTGTGCCCTGCCTTATGCCAGTACAAGTTCTGAGGGCAGTAATAGTGCTGACAACATTGCCTCCCTTAGTTCCCAACAGGAGGCCCAGCATAGAAGGCAAAGATCCAAGAGTATCTCACTCAAGAAGGCCAAAAAGAAGCCTTCCCCACCAATGCGCAGTGTCTCACTGGTCAAAGATGAGCCAGAAGGTGGGTCAGCACTACCCAAGGATCAGAGGCCCAGGAGCCTTTGCCTCTCCTTGGAACACCAAGGACATCACTCATCCCAGAGTCACCCAGCTGTGCCTACCTTCAAAGATCCAGAAGGTACACAATTCTCCCACCATTGGTATCTTACTGATTGGAAATCTGGTGACACCTACCAGTCCTTGTCCAGCTCCAGCACTGCCACTGGCACCACGGTCATTGAGTGTACTCCAGTTCAGGGCAGCTCAGAGTCTCTTGCCTCCCCTTCCACCTCCAGAGCTACAACACCTTCACAACTCTCCATCGAGGTAGAGGCCAGGGAGGTACCCTCCCCAGGAAGACCCACTGGGCTGATGTCACCCTCCAGTGGATATTCCAGTCAGTCGGAGACACCAACACCCACTGTCTCCATGTCCTTGACCTTGGGCCACTTGCCTCCTCCGAGTGGCAGTGGTCGGGTGCGTCCAGTGGTACCCGAAAGGAAGTCATCACTACCCCCAACATCACCAATGGAGAAAATTTCCAAGTCACGACTATCATTTGACCTCCCATTGACCTCGTCTACCTACCTGGATCTGTCTGGGATGAGTATCTCTATCCGAAGCAAAACCAAGGTGAGCAGGCATCACTCAGATACAAGTTTTGGGGCCAAGCTGCTCCAGAAAACTAGTCCCAATCAGCCAATCATGCCCATGGTTACTCAGTCCGACCTACGTTCTGTTCGCCTGAGGTCAGTCAGCAAATCTGAGCCAGAAGATGACATCGAGAGCCCTGACTATGCTGAGGAATCAGGAGGAGAAGTCTTCACCTTGCCAGAGAGAAAGATGAAACCTCCCATAGCCGAGAAACCCCCACTGGCCCGAAGACCTCCAAGCTTGGTCCATAAGCCACCATCTGTCCCTGAGGAGCACCCTCTCACTTCACCTACATTGGCTATGACCCCTAAGAGCTCAATTCAACACACGAGGCCACTCCCTCCAGACATCTACACGGTGGTACAAAAACCAAAGTCTTTCAGCTTCCCTGAGGCCAGAAGCCCAGGGGAGTCAACAGCACCATCATCTGTTGTTTTCACACCTTTTGCCAGTTCCTCTGGTGCCTTCTGCTCAGGAACACAGCAACCTCCCCAGGGAAGCACAGAGGATGAGGGCCCCAAGGTGAGAGCTCTGCCTGAAAGAATTAGCCTCCAGAGCCAGGAACAAGCTGAGAAGAAGAAAGGCAAGATTCCACCTCCTGTACCAAAAAAGCCCAGCATTCTCTACCTGCCTCTCACCTCACCCACAGCTCACATGGAGGCCTATGGGGCTGAACCAAGGCTGCCTGTCAGCCCCATCATCACCCTGGAGGAAGATGCCAAGTGTCCCCCAACCAGTGACCACCTGCAATCACCTGGTACAAGGACCACTTCAATGCCACACGCTAGCGGTGAAAGGGAGGCGAGCCCTCCAGGTTAGTAAACTATCTGCTGGCTTTTCCTTTCAATCCCAGGAGAGATGAGGCTGAGAATGGAGTGTCAGAAACAGAAGCCAGTGCCCCATGATCCTGATCTTGGGATGACCAAGTCAGTAAGGACATGTCTTGAGAGTTTGGGTTACTCTAAATAGGCCTCACTGCCCTTGGGATCAGAACTGACCCAGGGACAGATCTCCCAGGCTCAGTTTGAGCCAGTCTACCCTGGAACCCCCAGTGCCAAAGTAATGAAATTAATCTAGGTCTTAGCACCCTAGGACCTGAGGAGCCCATCTACCTAGTCAGGCATGCTTCCTCTGCCCTAGGAACAATCTCTCTCTCTCTCTCTCTCTCTCTCTCTCTCTCTCTCTCTCTCTCTCTCTCTCTCTCTCTGTCTCTCTGTCTCTCTGTCTCTCTTTCACTGTACAGTACTTTGCACTAGCCACACTGAGTTTAATTTCATGCATAAGACTGGGTATCCTACCAGGCCGAGTTTAAGTGACATGGTGGCTTACAGGCTTCTGAAGCAATGGAATGTATTACCAGCAGTAGGCTTTCAAGAGGAAAAGGAGCTCACTTGGATGGTTAGCTCTTTCTGGAACAATAAGATGAAGTTAGACAATATTTCTCATCCTTTTGGGGTTTCTTCTTTGTCTCTTTTTTTTTGTTTTCATTGTGGTAAAATACACATAATATAAAATGTACCACGTTGACCAATTTTATGTGTACAGTTCAGTAGTGTTAAATATACTCACACTCTGGTGCATCCATCACCACCATCCATCTCCAGAATGCTTTTCATCTTGCAAAACTGAAGTCTGCACCCATTAAACACCAACTCCCCACTGCCCCCTCCTCTCAGCCCTAGCGACCACCATTCTTCTTTCTGTCTTTGAATTTGACTCCTCTCAGGACCTCATGTAAGTGTAATCATACAGTATTTGTCTTTCTGGCTTACTTCACTAAGCATAATGTCCTCCAGGTTATTCTTTTTTTTTTTAAGATTTTTTATTTATTTATTTATTTTCAGAGAGAGGAGAAGGGAGGGAGAAAGAGCAATGTATGATTGCCTCTCACATGGCCCCCACTGGGGACCTGGCCCGCAACCCAGGCATGTGCCCCGACTGGGAATCAAATCAGTGACCCTTTGGTTGGCAGGCTGGCACTCAATCCACTGGCTGCCAGGGCCAAACATTAAAATCTTATGGCCTTCCTTAAGCTGATTTGGACTTTCAATATAAATTAGATCATTGTGACTAAAACATTCAAACAAATCAAAGTCAGAGATAATTTTAGAATATTCTTCCTCAAACCCCTCACTCCCTCTGAAATTCAGGTAGGTACCACTCCCACCCACTGGTTGAGTCACTGCTTTAGATTGCTCTCAGCTCCTTGATTTTAAAAAGGACCCATTTAAAACAAGAGAATGCTCAAGCAGCCCATTGTAACGGAAGAGGCATGAGAGAGCAGGGACCCAGGCTGATCTTCAGCACTCAGTCCACCTTGACCAAATCACTAACCTCCTGAACATCATGTTCCTTTGCAGAATGGAGACATTAAGAGTCTCTGCCCTGCTGTTCTTCCAGAGTTGCTCTGAACATCAAATGAAATACAGATGTGAATATGCTTTGTCCCTACTCTTGTGGTCAAAGTAATTCCTTCTGGTTCTTATATCTAGGGAGTTCCATGGAACCCAGCACCGAAGAGAAAAGTGTTATCAGTGATAAAACAGCTGAATGGATTGCAGAAGATGATGATGACGTGTTTGTGGCTTCACGCACAACTGAAGATTTATTTACTGTGATACACAGGTCTGGACCAATTACCTTAATTCCTATTGTAATTGCCTTCCCTTTCTATACCAAAAGACAAACTGCTATCTCTAAGCAGCCATTAGAATTGAAACTGGAGACAAGTTCAGATACCCACATATGTGAAAGCAGTCCAGGGCCTCACGTCGCCAATTCACTGACATCTTTGGGTGAAGTGGAGGAGGGGCGGGGAAGGGAGGACCAGGTGCCAAGTGAGAGGCCCCTCGTCTCCTAGCAACTGCTCAGCCTATTGTGGCTCCATCTGCTTTCTCACAGCTTTGTCTACAGTTGGAGACATTTAACCCTTTACAGAATTCTTTGTACAGAAAAAAAATCTTATCAAGAAGTAAAGTGGGGCACCAGGCCGAGTATCAGAGCAGGAACTTAGGTGAAGGGGGGACCAGATGGGGACCCGGTTAGTGGACAGGGGCACAAAGCAGGGGCTTGGTGAGGAGGAAACTGGAAAGAACCCAGTTATTGGAGCTAGAGCACCAGTTTAGAGCAGGGTCCGTTCCCAGGCTGTCTTGATCAGTCACTGAGCTTGACTCCTTAAATTCTTCTTCAGTCCCAAAAGCTGGGCAGGACTAAGCCTACAGGTACAGGCCAATGACTGCAGCTGCAGGCATTGAAAGGAGTATAGGTAGGGGGACCAGATAAGGGAGCCCAAGGGCTTAGTAGAGTGAGAGAAAGGTAGGGAGTGCAACTGCTTGCAAGGCTGCTGCATAGAAGTTCCCAGATCACGTCACTGGCATATATGAACTTATATGAAGCATTAGGAAATGTCTGCCCCATGAATTCACTCAAAGCAAATTTTCTCTTATTTAGGTCCAAAAGAAAGCTGCTTGGCTGGAAGGAGCCTGGAGAGGCCTTTGCTGGAGGCAGCAGACCGAGCTCCTACTCACCAATGAGGAACACAGCTGATTCTCCAATTAGTGAGTCAGCTGCCTCTGCAGGGTCAAGTGGCAGTGCCAGCCTAGATGCTGGCAGAAATGATGATTTCAAGGCCTTGCTACAGAAGAAGGGAAGTAAGACAACTCCAAGGTCCCGCCCCTCAGCAGCCGAACTGCTGAAGACCACTAACCCACTGGCTCGGAGAATTATCGCACAATTTTCAAAAGACTATGACACCACTGATAGCCCCAGTACCTAAGCCCTGAGTTGATCAAGTAGGGTTCAGTTACTAAGCTTGAGTAGAAAAGGGGGAAGAGAAAAGTTTTTCAAAAGAAACCATGAACATTATCAGAAGAGCCTACACTTCTTTTGCTTTAACTCACATTTTGGACAGCAGGAGAGAGACCGCTTTATCTAGAACTAAAGTCATCAAGCACTTTAATCATGCTCAGACATTTTACAGTTTCACACTTAACATCTTGCCATTACTGACTACGAATCTTCTCCTTATTTCCTGCCAGTGGTATGCACTAAGAAGAAATTCTCAGATACAAGGACATATGTGCCATCTTTTAAAGCAATGACCAGCTGCTCCATCCATGGCTCCTGTCACTGAGGGGCGTGGTGTGAGAGCAGACTGAGGGCTGCCAAACCTGGGGACCTGGGGAGCCATTGCTGATGATACATTTTCCTGGTGAGGCCTTGATGACTTTGTGGAAAAACAGAAAGACTCTGATGCCTCTTCAACCACAGCGTAGCTCTCTCCCTCTAGAGGTTTGAAGGTGTGCACTTATTTCGGCATGGGGTTGATTGTATGGCTTTTGTGAAAAATATGAATGTTACTCTGTCCTGAACTTCATGCCTTTTGCAGTTTGATTGTCTACACGGTGATCAGGGTGATGAGTTTCAATAACATACAGATCCTCCCCCCAACCCCTTAGCTTGAAAAGGTCAGGATCAAGTTGCTTTGGATGAACCAAGCTCTGCCAACAAACAAGGCGGTCATTTGTTCACTCTGATCTGGCCAAGGGGACTCACACTGGCGCCTTCAGATCCTCCAAGTGTCTGTCAACAGTGATAGGTAGGATCTGTGCCCAGCTTATGCTGCATTCGAAGAACTCTCATATCATTTGCATATACCATTCATTACAGGAAGTAATTAGCTAAAGGAACAGCATCATGAAAGGCTCAAGGAGAGAAAGTAAGTGTGGTTTGTGGTTGCTTTTGTTTTGTTTAAAGGAAGTCTTATGATGGTCTAAAACTGAGAATGTATAGACTAAAAGGATATATCCAGAATCTAAAAGGCAGCCTTGCAAGTTGCTATGGCTCATAACATGAGCAAAAAAGGCCTATTTTTTCCATTTAGCTTATGCTGTTTGACCAACTTTCTGTTAACCACATGTGGACAGAGGGTAAGAACTGGGTGAATGGGTTGCTGATGGAGCCTTGAAACAATCATTGGGATCCCTCCTGCCCCACCTCAAAGCTTATAGGCACTAACTGTTCTTGTCGGTTCAATTTCCTAAGCAAAGCAAGAGCAGTGATTCATTTTATTTTCACGTGTCTAGTTTCTGGAAGGGAGGGGGAGACAAAGCATTGAATAAAGAAAACTGGCTGACCAGTAATGGAGGGGTAATTGTCCACCATCTCTTAGGGAAAAAGAAGTCACATGCAATTGTAGACTGTTCCACGAAAAGGGTTCCCTGACCCCTTCCTCCTTCACTCCCCTTCACCCAACAGATTCATTGGTCGGCCTCCTGGAAGATGCAGAAACTGCCCCAGAGACAAGCAGATCTTGATTTTGATAGGCTGTGTTGCTCACCAATGAGAAGCAAGCTCTTAGCACAACTGCCCACACTCCAGGGGACAGAGCACCTAAAAAACCATACTGAGTGCTGAGAAGATTTAAACCTCTCACACAGAAGCCCTAGGCCTAGGCCCTTGGTTCGTACAGTTCTGAATTCTAGACTTCTGAGTACAGGCCAGACCCACCCACTCCCTTGCAATCAGCACTTTCCCCTGATTTAGACAGATGCCACTTAAAATAATAAACAGCAAAATTCCAGGTGTTTTTGAAAGGGGTTTCAAAAACCTAATTTCAGGGGTTTTACCTGAAATAAAATAGATTCATTTCTGGCCTTAACTTATATATGAATGCCACACTTGTCTGTCCCAGACTCAGAATTCCAAAAGACGTAAACATCTTGCTCAGTAGGAAAAAGAAGGAGAGTTTGTGCTTTTGCCTAACAGAGGTAAAAGGCAGCCAGGTCCTTCTCCTTGGGAACCATTATGAATAGCTGAACTCTAAAGCCAAGTATGAGACTCACACAGTATAGGACTTATTAATTCTGCTGATTTTTCAGGAAGCTTCTTGTTTGCTACTCCTAGTGGGGTTTGCCTCTCCCCTCACCTTGCTACCTCTGGTGGTTTCCCCGAAAGATTCTAAGCTGAATGTCCAGACACCTGTATATTTTTCAATTACCTTGAGTCTTACTTTCCTCTACAACACTCTGTATGCCTGGAATTTTGAGAACATATTCCACATCGTCACTGTGGCCCTCAAATGCCCAGTGGTGTTCCCATTAGCACACGAGATTTCAGGCAGAGATTGTGTGGTTAGAGGTAACATGGAAGACTAGAAATATTCATTTAATGTTTTGCAAGAGGTGGACTTAGTTCCTAACAAACAGCAACCAAACTGTTCGATTTCTACCAATCATCAATGAAAAATAACAGTGAACATCTTTCCTACTCGTAACACTCAACCTCTCTCCTCCCCTTTGTTATCGTAACACCAACTCTTTCTCCTACCCAGGCACAAACCACAGTATTTGCTGCCTTTTGCACCTGCTCTGCTGAGACTGGAGAAGAGAGGCTGAGAGCCCCTTCAGAAAGGCTTTCAGAGAACCTACTACTGCCACTATTACTATTATGAGTAATAATGATAACAATTTCTGAAGGTGGAATACAGAAGAGATGCAAGTGACATGAAGTTGGCCCCAGGAGGTCAGCTTCCATTTGAGTTGTTTCTGTCCCTTTGTTTCCTTTGATTCCAACCAATAGCAGCAGGCAGTCCAGTCAGGAGTGCAGGAAGTCATCCCCAGGAGAGGTTAATCGGTAGTTAAGAGTGCTTTGCACTTGGTGGGTATTCATTACATATTTGTGGTTCAGATGTTGAGGCTAGAGAGCAAGTCATTCTCAGCATAACAAGAAGCTTTGCTGGTGTCTCCTCTCGTTTGCCTGCCTCAGTCTCTCTCCTGAGACTTCCACCTGGCCCCAACTTGCCCCTTAGCCACAACCCCTGTGAACTGCAGCCATAGTTGACAGCTCACCCTTGAAGGAGGCAAGAGCAAGGCAGCAAATTAATTCATTAGCTTAATGACCACAGATTGACCAATTGATCTGGAGACATCACCTTGAATGTGCAAAGACAGAGGAGATTCAACAAGCATGTTACCAGACATCCATTTTAACTCTAAACAACGCAGTTTGGATCGCGGTCCCACTGTACCTATCAGTCTGAGCAGATCCGTCCGCGCACCTGCCTTCTTCCTCATAAATGCGCTGTTCCCTGAAAAGATGAGCTCATGGTCAGTGCTCTTTTCCTCACCAGTGCAGCCTTTCAGTAGCACCAAGTGTGTAACACAATGGTGAGCTTTCAGTTTAATATGATTTGCCAGGGCCAGGACTAGAGTGAGGTGAGTGAGGTGTGTGGGGTGCAAATTTAAGAAGGCGCCCACTCTCAGGGCTGTGCAAGTGCCTTACCCTTGTCCTGGCTCTGTTATTTGCACTCCATAAAGTACTATCAGTTTATCTTCTTCCTAAGAGCAAGTATGGTTCTTCTGACTTGGGGGGAGGGGAGGGTAACTCCCTGCCTGTTGTTGCACCAGATGTTTTTATTGCCATCTGTTTTTCCACTACTCTAAACTTTTGTATGCCTATATCCATCAAAGAATCTTCATTATTATCAGAAAACATGGTTGCTTTCTAAGTAACCTGCTCCAAGTGGCAAGTTAGTACCCATTTTAGTAAGGGATGCCAACAGGATAGCCCATCGGCAAAATAAGTGAATGAGTTGGAGGTGTGGTCATTGGGATCCTTGGTCTCCTCTTTCTGCTCCATTCTTCCCAGACCTTCTTCCCAGCACCAATTCTTCTGAGTGCCTCCTAGTTTGTTCTCTTCCTAGCTAAGAAAAGTGTGCTCTCAGGAAAGGGATAAATTCCTTTACTTTGAGGTTATGAGGCTCAATGCTACCTCTTTTGAAGTTTGTTTGCAGTTTAACAGGGGAAAAACCTTATGCCAAAGGAATGAAATTCTACTTATAGAATTTTAGGCATCAATTAGTTGCAGAAGTGTTGTTTTTTTTTTCACCATGGAAAGGCCAAATTCCCTGACAGCTAACTCCAGAATATGACAAATACATTAATCTCCTGGAATTAGTATGATAAATTATTGATAGTCGATTCAATTGTCCTGATATCCAGTGCTGTTCAATATGGCTACAACCAAGGGACTCTCAGAAGCGCTACTAAAAGCCACTAAAAAGGCCTAGATAATTCATATTGTACATTAACATTTTTACACAAATGGAATTAATGCTATTTATCATTTGAGTAAAAACAAAAGGATTTAAAGAGTTTGTGAAGATGTGTCCTGTTTGTGAAAGGTGCAAGTGTCCAATATTGTCCAATCAATGTCAGTCGTCCAGTATTGGTGGTGACTATTAAACTTATTGGAGACACAAGTTTACTGAACACGAGCTTCTGCTCCTCGCCATCTACGTTTTGTGCTATCACTTCAGCTTGGTGTGAGAATGAGACCAGATCCCCCCAAAACCCTTTGTGTGTATTTCAGCTATAAGCGACACGGGATTTAAATGGACAAGAGAGGGAAAGAGGTACAAACAACTGCCTTTGTCAAAGGGCAGCAAAAATTATAATTATTTAAACAATGACATTAAATTGAAAAAGTTTTAGAAGACTTGGAAACAGATTTATAGAGGAATACAATAGTAAATGGTTATAGATACACATTTGAGACACTTTTAATATGTTTAGCAAAAAGGAGTTTGCATAGATAATGGGTTGTGTGAAATAGGTATATATTTTGTTCAGTGAAGCCCCAAATCTAAACCAGTGCCTCTCAAAGTATAGTGCCAGGACTATAGCAGCAGCAGCAGCCCTGGAATGTATGTGGGGGGTGGGGGGGTGCGCACGTGCGCATGCACGTGTGTCTCGTCTAGCGATATTACTTCTTCAAGCTCCTGAATCACTACAGCCACAACTCTCCAAATGATTTCAACCTTCCCATCGTTTCTGCTATCATTACAGTGATCAGTCTCTGGCTAAGTGATATATATTGTCATGTTGTTGTGTGGTGTTAAGAAATCATCAGTTTGAATCAACTACTTGCTGTTCTCTAGAAGGGCTCTGGCAGAAGTATATTCGCTTTTAAGGTTTTGCCTAAATAGCAGAATTTGATATCAACAAATCCTCAAACAAAATATGAACTGGAACAACCAGTTAACTCCTCTTAGCCTCTCTTTAATGCCAAGCTTTATAGAAATTTATTCCTTACGTGGTGTTGAGCTTTTCTAATGTCCGATTTTATAGAATGTTATGCATGCAAACACGGCATCGTGCTCATTGTACAAGTCACCCCAAACTCATTTCCTCCTCTGTATGTATGATGGTGAAGAAATATCAATGTGTATGTTCTTATCTCTCCTGATCAATTGTAAATTGCAAATCTGTCATTAATTTTTAAATGAGGTATATTTACTCTGGCTAGTAGTTAAAATTTTATTCTTTTTATTATATTTCATTGCTACTTTTTCTACTGGCTCCAAATCTTACTTTGGGGAATATTTCTTATTTCTAGATTGTTGTATTTATCTTATTTCTATATTTATCTGTAGTCATGGAATATTAGAGCTCAAAGGGACCAACTTTTCATTTTAAAGATGAGGAACTGAGGCCCAGAAAGGTTAAATAACTCACCCAAGGTCACACAGTTGCAGAGCCCAGCCTCAATCTCAGGTCTCCTGCCTTTGGGTTCAGTGTTGTTTCATTTAAAGCACTACATTTATAGAAGACCTACAGCTGGCTTCTGCTTTTATGACACATGTATTTCTCAGATATTTCAGTGAATATTTACATATATATGAAAAATGATCAAGAGTTCTTTAGTTCATGAATTCAAAGACAAATCTGATTTTCAGTTTAGAAACATTAATTTTCCTCCAAATTCAATATATGTATTCCATTTTGTACAATGGATGTTTTCCTTAAAAGTTATTTGAAAAATGAATTTTTTTGCATCAAATTCCATCTTTAGGAGAGAAGCTTTCTATGTAAGGGAATATTTTGGTGATTTCTTTTGAAAAACAAAGAATCCTCTTGTCGATGTCCCCTAAAAGCCTCTACTTCTTCTTTTAGTGTGAACTTTTGTAATTGGTGTTTATTTAAAGTAGAGCAAGCCAATACAGGCTTTCCTAGAATCTACTTTATCTTTCCCTTCTTAAATTTTATGGGATTTTCAGGCTGTTACATGCTCATGAGATACTTAGTTGTATCCTAGAAATTTCACCTAGCTTGATATTTTGTCAATCCCTGGGCTCAAATTCTATCTCCATCTTATCAAACAATAACAGAATTCTCTAACCATACAGAGTTCTGCATGCAGTCTCTTTTCCAGAACACTTTTTGCCTAGTGCTCATTAGTCTAGCTCTCTCTTTAGCTATTCTTGGGTTTCCCTCCATAGTTCATGCATACCTCGTTATTCTGTGGAGTTGCAAGCAGTGGACTTTTAGGGCTGTCTTAGTCTTCTGGGGTGGTATTTCCAGTCATTTCCACTGTTCCTTTTTATTCTCCTGGACCTTTTTGGTCTCCCTTTTCAGGAATGTTCAGAGGGTGGTGGTATTTTCCCCATCATTAGACCAGGGGGTGATAATTTTTTTTTTTGTAAAGGGCCAGATAGTAACTACTTTAAGCTTCGTGGGCCACATATGGCCTCAGTAGAAAATTGTTGTTTGACCTTTCAAAAGGTGTTTCTACACCTTAAAAATGTAAATATGATTATTAGCTCTTGGGCCATAAAAGCCACAGGCTGGATTTGGCCCACTTGTCATAGTTTGCTGAGCCTTGGTCCAGACTATCCTCTGAGACTGGCATTTCTGTGACCCACCCCATGTGATCACTGGCTTGTGTACTGCATAATATGGCTCACTGACTTCCCATGTCCTGCATTGTCAGATAAATCTTCACAGAGGTGGGTGGAGAGCGGCTGCTTAGGCCAACCACTACTCTTCAGTAGGGTGCCCTTTATGATCTCTGTCTCTCTCTCTGCCTGTCTATCTATCTATCTATCTATCTATCTATCTATCTATCTATCTATCTATCATCATTCTCACTGACTATCTCAGTGTAGGAACTCTCATTGTTTTCTCTAGCCCTCTTATCCAGGTTAGCCAATGTGCCTCTGCTTCCACGAGTTTAAGTTAAGTTGGCAGGGAAGCATGGATTTCTGAGCTTTCTTATTTCTTTTGTCCCATCATTACCCCCAAAACGTGGTTCATCTGTCCTGCTCTGCCTCATACTTCCATCACAAGTTTGGGCTGTCCCTGGAGAGTTTGGAAGCTCAGGCCCTGAGACAATAGTCCAATGTACAATTTCCTAGGAAAATTCCCAGCTCTCTTGATTCCAATGACTGGTTTTAAAACTCGGAATGCCCACATGCCCATTTTCTAATGTGATTTGGACCTGTTCTAGACTCGGCCCCAGCAAGAAAAAACAATGAGTTATAGAACATATTCTGTGCCCCCCAGCTTTTCCTGCCAAAACCCCCTGCCTCCTGGGTCCCTGCCCCCAGGGATGGGCTCCTTGGGATGCCTTGGGTAGCACCAAATCAGCAGTTATTCAACACACTACCCCCTCCTGTTTCCTGCACCTCTAAAAGGAGTCCTTAAAGCTCCTTCACATCTCTCTCCATCTTGCTCTATCTCTATCTCTAATGCTATTACTTGGAGGTCTAAAGCTCAGAGTCACATTTTCATATTTGCTCATATAAACATGAGCAGATATGAGTGAATGACAAGGTGTATGCCTGTGTGTGCAAGCATGATTTCTCCAGCTGGACTGTGAAGTCCCCTTTCCCTAATGTATATCACACACACACACACACACACACACACACACACACACACACATGTCCCATCCACTGCTCACAGCAGTTCTCTGGTCTAGGTCCAGGTCTGATGAGGCTAGTCAAGGAGAAGGGGATTATGGGGGCTCCTGAGGCGTTTCCCTTTTTTTCATCTTTTCCACTGGCTTGTGCTGGTTTCTCCCAAGAAGCCATTTGAAGAAACTCTTCTGTGGCAGTTCTGAACAGAACAACACACAGAGAGCTATAACTTTCGTTCGTTAAGGACTCAGTCACTCAGACATACCTCTCAGGCTGCAGATTTTTCTATCTAAGCAAATTGCTTCTTAGGATCTTTAACTGGCCATCTGTCATTTGAGCCCAGGGATCTACCCACTTGCTGAAATCTAAGTTTTAAAAAGTCAGAGACATGAGTTACTTTCAGGATTTCCTGATTTGAAAGCATCCATGAAACAGTTTCTTTCTGCCTTTTGTTTAGGATTTCCAGGCTTAGGAAGGGAGCCAGGCTTGTGCCTTTGACTCTAAGGCAGCAAAAGTGCCACACTTGCCAAAAGCAAAATGAGGAAGGAGGATTGGCTAGTCCTATTATGCATAGTCAGAAGATGGACTTTTGTGAAGTTAACACTACGGTTCAATTCTCACTGAGTGCCAACAATGCACTTAAGGAAAATAAAGGAGACTGGAATTTACAAACCAATATCCTAAACTGGAAGGCAGAAATAAGGCAACCCCTTCAGTGATGAGAATGTGTCCATGGAAAAAAATTTCAAGAAGCGACAGAAACCAAGAAGGATTGGAATTCCAGTCTTTCTATAATTCCAACACAAAATGGAAGGGAGCCTTCTGTGGGGTCATATTACAAAGGGTTTTTCTAGTGTTTCTTTCTTTCTCTCTTTCTTTCTTTCCTTTTTTTTTACAAAACCATTCCTTACTGGCTTGCTACCAGCAATTGAATTGTATTCTTTATATAGCTAGAGCTGTTTGTGTCTTCTTAAAATAAACAACTTCTGTTCAAATTGTTTTCTGTCTCTCCCTCTGGTTTTCATTTTAGCAATGATGCCTTTATTCAGACACTAAGCCCAGTTCGTGAGCATGTTTTCCTGACCACACAAGTATGGGGCCCACACACATGGAACCTGATTCTCATAAACCCCTGAGAGCCCTGAATAGATGTGCAGACACAGTGTCTTGCAAAAACCTGGCACACTGAGTTGGGAACCGCAGTGATACACTCAGGTAAAGCGTGTTCAAGGGCTTTGCCTCAAGGATTTGATTTCAACTGCTTACGGAGACAACAAGAGGCTGTGGGTGAGGAAAAGCTCTGGTGAAGTGGGCTGCCACCGTTGCCAGGTTCCTGAAGAAAGGAAGTTGCCTTAGCAACTGTACTCAGGGCTGCTCTCCCTCTTTGTTCTCTGGTTCAATGAAGCCACCCACCAGGGCAGTCCAGTGTGAGTCTGGGCTGGGGGCAAAAATCGCAGACCTGATGTGGCCCAGATCACTTCCATCCTTCAGAAAAGGTATGGTCCCACCATTCAGGTGGTGACACCTATAGTCAAGGGTCAACTCCCATGCAAAGGGAGCTTTGTTTTCTGTTCCCAACTGGCCCATATGTCTAAAGTATTGTAGCCAGCATCCTTGTCTCCCTGGGCCCTGTGCTGGCTCATGTCCCCGGGCAGCACCAGGCTGCTCTTCCAAAAAGACACAACAGAGCTGGAAACAAGCTAGAAAGCTTACAAGGGAAGGGAGAGAGGCCAGGGCTACTCTCAGACAATAGCAGGTGTTAAGATTTAAGGTAAAGGTCAAAAAAGGAGGCTGGTTCAAGGTGGGCCTTACGCAAGCAGTGCCTCTGTGGGACCCTGCAGTTCACTGTCTAGTGTTCACCCCGCAGCATGAGTTGGTGAAGCTTTTAGTGTCTAACCCACAGTGATCAAACTCAAAAGACATACCAAAGGCAGGGTTTGGTATATTTATTAACTAAAGAGAGAGTACACCTTTAAAGCACAGGTTGTCAATAAGAGGCCCAGGGGTTGAACTTAGCTTACGCTCATTGTCCATTGCACAGAATGTTATTTTTCAATTTTCAGAAATTTACAGTGATTCCTGAAAACCCTTCTCCCCATTGTCCAGAAATTTAGATGGGGCACAACCTCTGCAGTTCACCTAGTTCTCCACTACTCCTTGCTATATTCAATCCAACAGCTTCATTCATTTATATCCCTGCCGGGCCCCTGAAATCCCACGAGCCTGATTGTGTTGCTGCACATGTCAATGTGTTGCTGCAGGTTGAGTTCCCAGGAAGTAGACTCTGGGATGAAGTTCGGTATGCAAGGTGTTTCTTAGGGAAGGCCCCAGGGATCAACATCTGTGCCAGAGAAGGGAAGGAAACAGGCTTAGGCAGATGAGAATGGCACCAACACAAGCACCCCAAAACCTCGGCTGATTCAATGGCAAGCCCTGGTGTCAACATGACCCGTCAGAATTGTCCTGCACTGGGCCAAAGGTAGGCCTTTGTACCCTTTTCAGCCAGTCCCTGGCTGTGGGCCACCCCACCAAGGCTCTGACCTTGGGTCAGGTGAGTCTCTCCAGCTGAGGCAATCCCAGAAGAAGCTGGTAGCTACAGAAGGTTCTTTGCTGACAGCACTCCCAGCAACAAATCCACCCTTGAAGGGGGATCTGGGCAACAGTTCTGTGTCCTTTGCAGGTGTTTTGGTCCCAGGAGCACTGCAGGTTAAACACGTACAAATTCTTATTTTCTGACTCCCACTCCTTTTACAGTTGGTTTGATTAAGTTCATAGCTTTCTTAAATTGTAGTCCCCACCTCGGGATACACGCCAGTAGCCTTAACTGGATTTGGCGTTTCATAACCCTCATTAATGCCCATTAATAACAAACCCTTTCCAAGGGCATATTATATATGCAAATGGATAAGTGAATTCATCATAAAATATCAGGAACAATACCAGCATCTATCAAGCATTAGCAATCAATGAAGCACCTACAGTAAGCCAGTATTGTGAGTTCCTCCATCCACTTCTTTTACTCATCCATTCAGCAAAAATGTAATGAGCTCCTTGCACATACCCAGCAGAGTACTAGGTGCTGAAGGTAGAGTAGTGACTGATATAGACCCCAGTTTGGTGCTCGTGGAGCTTACAATCCAGCAGGGCCACTGCTGAGACTAGCTCACTTGGCAGCCCTGCAGACCAGGACCAATAGGCTTCGCATGCTTATTTTCTAGGAGTCACCACCCTGGATATGAACTCCTCTGCTCATCTCTTTTCTCTCAGCACTTACCTTATGCTGTTCTAAACTTCCACTGTGCTACTCAATCTCCCACTGTTCCTCTCCCTCCCATCTTTTTTGAAAGTGTGCCCACTGGAACCCCAATTCTAGGCATAAATAAATACTCTTACAACCCAAGCAGAAAGATCCCCCTGCCAACACCTTCCTTAACTGAAAACTGGCTCTCTCCTGAGAATCGCACTTCCCCTGTAGGCCTCTCCTCAGAGGGCCTTTCCCCTCTGTAAATACTTCTGCATCTGGAGGTGCAGTGGGTCCCTTCCTTACCCCCTGCTGCAACTTCCAGACTGCGATTGTTGAACCTCTCAGTCACTCCCCTTCTTTCAGTTTTTCTTTCCACCCCTAGATTTGTCAAATCCAGGATCATTTCAAATTCATGTGAAGAAAGCCATTGCAAATCCCTGGCTTCTCATTTCTTTGGTCCACTCACCTCTGATAACTTCCTGTTTTGCTCCAGCCACCTACTCTTAGAGTCACAAATGGGACTTGTTATCCTCCAGAACTGCTATATCACTGAAATCCTAACTTCAGTCCCTCACAACCTCTTTTCTTTGTAACTCTCTCATTCAATTACTTCACTACACTGTTCAACTTCATTGAGACTTCCAATAACTTAACCCATTCATTCATTCAATATTTAGGGGGCATCTACCACACACCAAGCATTCTGTTAAATACTGGGTGTACAGCTTTGAATATGACAAACACAATGTCTGCTCTCATGGAGCTCTTAGTCCTTATCTCTCAACCCTTCTCTCTATTTCAACTTCTCCCCAATTAGTTTAGGTCTAGCATTTTGACCACTATCTCTCAAACATCCTCAAGTACTTTTGTTCCATTGTCCTTCCTCCCACTCACCAGGCACAACCCAACATAGGTCCATCCAACTGTCCAATTTTCTGTTCCCACATGGAGGCTGCTGGAGAAGAATATACACAGTCATACAAACTGGTGCTCACTTACTGAAAGGGGACCTTCAGCTCTGCTAAAAAAAAATTCTTCTGTTTCCATAATCAGCTCTCTTTCCTGTTCATCATAACCTCAAACCTTTATTCTCCTCAGACTTAAAACCCTCCATTAGCCAACCCCCTGTCCTGCCTGCTACCTCTCCAGCAGAGATGACTTAGCCTTGCTTCCCAGACCAGGTAGAAGCTATCAGACAGGAAATTCCCTTACCTCCCTAACAACAAATCCACAATCCCACCTGTATATGCACATTTCCTTATCCTCTCTCTATCCCATATCTCCAACTTCTCCTTTTCAGTGAACATTTATTCCACAAATATTAATTGAGCACCTACTATATGCTAGGCACTGTGCTAGGATCTGGGACTATAATAGTAATCAAAACAGTCAGAGTTCCTGTCTTTAAGATCATTACATTCTAGTGTGAGGGAATGGACAGCACATTAGTCAACAAACAAGCATGATCATTTTAGATTATTAAGAAAAATACAATAGTATTTTATGATAGTAAACGGGACAACTATTTTGGATAAGGTGGTCATGGAAGGCATTTGTCAGGAGGTGATGTTTGAGCTGAGGGAAATAAAGTTATGTTTTGACCACATTAAGTTTGAGGCTTTTATTAGTGATACAAATGGAAATATCAGTAGACAGGAGGTTATATGAACTGGAGCTTAGGAGAGAAATCAGGGCTAGAGATATAAATTTGGGAGCCATAAGCATATAGGTGTATTTGAAGCCATGGTACCAAATACGTTCACCTAGGGAGAGAATGTAGTTAGAGGAGAAAATCAAGCCAGAGCTGTGGGGCCCACCAACACTTGGAATCTTGGTGGAAGAAGAGGGTCAGCAAAGAAAAATGAGACAGAGAAAAAAGAGAAAACCTGGGTGATGTGGTGTCGTGAAAGCAAAAATAGGAGGATATTTCTTATAAGAAAGGAGTGATCAACCGTGTCGAATGTTGCTGAAAGAAAAGTCATATGAGGACTGAGAAGTGACCAATGGATTTACCGAATGCGTGATAACAGAAGTCTCAATAGACTTATAAAATAGAACCTTAGGAGAAAAGTGAGAACAACTATAACAGCTTAAATAGTAATTGATAATGATGATAATAATAATAATAATAATAATAATAATAATAATAATAATAATAAATAATAGAACCTCAATTGGAGTCAGCTGAATAAAAAATAGGAGTAGAGGGAATGGAGAGAATAACTACAGACAAGCCCTTTGAGAGTTTGTTCTGTGAAAGAGCAAAGAAATAAGGGCATTAACTGGTGGGGGAAATGTTGAAAGAGTATTTGTAGGATGGGAGGCATGGGTGCTTGTTTGTATACAGGTGGCAGTGGTCCAGTAGTGAAGGAAAATTTTGGTGAAACAGGAGCCCTTGAAAAGGAGAGAGTGAATAATACTCTGAACTCAGTAGGAAGGATTGTTTGGGTTTTACAGGAATGAGGACAATTCTTCCATAGTAACAGGACAGAGGCAGAGTATCCGGGCAAGCAGGTATATGATCTGGTGTGGATGTAGGGGCCTGGGGAAGTTCATTTCTGGCTGCATCTAATTTTGCTAAATCCAAGCCATCAGTTGAGATGGTGTGGCTTTCTTGGGGGTGGGATCACTCTCTCTAAAAATAAAGAGTCAATGTGGGGGTACATACAGTGTCCTGGGATTCCTCTCTCCCAACTCCTTCTGGTTGAAACAGAAACATGTCCATATCTCTCCATCCTAAAAATAACTCTTTCTAGACCTCACATCACATTCCAGCCACCATCCTGTGGCTCATCTCCTTTCTTTCAAACTAATGTCATGAAATAATTGTTAGCATTGAGCAGCCCAGCTCACTCATAACTCTCTGTGATCTGACTTCTGCCCCTATACCTCCCACAGGTCCACTGTCTTGAGAACCACTGAGGAGTTTTGTGTCAAAAAATCCAGTGATGTAGGGAAGGGAGGTGGGATTGGAGGGGGAGGGGAGGGGAGAGTATGCAGACGACTGTAATTGAACAACAATAAAGTAAAAAAAAAATCCAGTGATGTTTTCAGTCCTCACCCTATCTTATATCTTTGAAGCACTTGGTACTGTTGACCACAGTCTCCTCAAAAAGCTTCTTCATTTGGCCTCTTTGACATTGCATTCTCCTGGTTTCCCCACTCACCTGACTACTCCCTCAAAATTTCCTTTGCTTCTTTATCCACTATTCTTTTTTTTTAAAGATTTTATTTATTTATTTTTAGAGAGAGGAGAAGGGAGGGAGACAGAGAGGGAGAGAAACAGCAATGTCTGGTTGCCTCTCACATGGCCCTCATAGGGGACCTGGCCCGCAACCCAGGCATGTGCCCTGACTGGGAATCAAACCAGGACCGTCTGGTTCCCAGCCCGCGCTCAATCCACTGAGCTACACCAGCCAGGGCTATCCACTATTCTTTTAAACCTTGGAGTCCTCAGGACTATCCCAGGCTTTCTGCCCCTTCTTTACAAACTTTTCCTGAGTGGTCTCATCCACATCTACTGCTCCTCTCCCTGTGTTTCCTACCTCAGTGAATTGTATCAATCCACTCAGTTGCACAAGTCAGATGCCTGGATATCTTCCTAGATGTCTCCTCTCTTACATCCAATAAGCTTTGTAGATTCTACCATGTAAATTCCTCTTGTATCCCTTTGTTCCTTGTTTCATTTGTTGCATCATCAGTAAATATTGAGAAGTTTATCATTCTATTTTATTTATTTCACATGATAAAAAAGTTAGTTAGCTTCACACTATACTAAGAAACCAGTTCCATGTAGATGAAAACCTAAATGTGAACATCAAAAATACAAAGCTTTTGGAAGATAAGGTAGGAAATATCTTCATGACCTCAGAGTAGAGAAGGATTTCTTAAATAAAACGCAAAACCACTAACCATAAAGGAAAACTGGTAAAATTCAACAAATTTACACTTAGGAAACCATTTAAAGAGTGAAAAAGCAAGCCACAGAAAAGGAAAAGATATTTGCAACACATATTACAAACAAAGGACTCCTACAAATTAGTCATAAAAGGATAGAAAACACAATAGAGAAAAGGGCAAGACACTTGCATGGGCTAGTGGTAGAAGAAGAAATCCAAATATCCAATAAGTACATAAAGGTGTTTAGTGAGGAATGAGGGAGGATGGAATACAAAAGGGCAGAGGGGAGCTTTGGGAGAAGATGGATATGTTCATCACCTTGATTGTGCTTCTGGTTCCACAGATGTTTAGCCATAAGATTGTCACTTTGAATATGTGTGGTTTATTATAACAATTATACCTCAGTAAAGCTGTAAAACACACAAACACAATGACACACCATTTCACATCCACCAGACTGGGAAAACATTTTAAAGTCTAACAATAACTACAGTACTGCCTCGGTACTCGTTAATTCTCTCCCCAAACTCTTGATGAATGCCGAAACTGATGAGTACCAAAGGATGAAGCATTTTCTCTTGTGGGGCGGCATCATGACTCATACAAGTTCTAGCAAGTGTGATAAGTCCCAAACAAGCACTGAGTGCTGAAAAAATTTTTTCTTGTCAAAATCTGACAAGTAGAGGGTTTGATAAGTTCTGAAGCCAACGAGTACCGAGGTATGACTGTAGTGTTAAGAAAGATGTGTAGGAACAGAACTCTGATACACTGCTAGTGAGGATCTAAATTGGTTCAATCACTTGGGAAAACAGTTTGTCTTTATCTATTAAAGTTAAAGATACACATCCCCCAGAACTCAGCAAATCCACTCCTAGACACACAAGTCTATTCTAGGGAAATGGATATATATCTTTCCTGAAAGATATATAGAAGTGTCATGGCAGTATTGCACAAAACAGCCCAAATTGGAAACCCAACAGCCCATCAAGAGGAGAATGAGTAAACTGTGGAATACTAAACAGCAACAGTAAGCTATAGCTATATGCAACCACATGTGTGGAGCATACAAGTATGAAGTTGAGCAAAAGAAGACATGAAGAAACATACAGTATGATTCGATTTATATAAAGTGCAGAAACAAGCAGAACTAAATTCTTGTTTAGGGACGCATAGATAAATGGTAAAAATATAAAGAGAAGAAAGGAAATTGCTATCATAAAAGTTAAGAGCATGGTCCTGACTGGTGTGGGTCAGTGGATTGAGTGCTGGCCTATGACTGGAAAGGTCACTGGTTCAATTCCCAGTGTAGGGCACATGCCTGGGTTTCAGCCAGGTTCCCAACTCTGTGCATGTGAGAGGTGACCACACATTGACATTTCTTTCCCTCTCTTTCTCCCTCCCTTCCCCTCTCTCTAAACAAATAAATAAATAAATAATTTTTAAAAAGTTAAGAGCATGGCTCCTTATAAGAGGGAGGGTAAATTGTAATTGGTGCAAACACAGGGGAGGCTTCCAAGGTGCTTGGCAACGTTCTATTTTTGGACTTGGGTGGTGATCACACTGGTGTTCATTTGTAACCATTTTTACAAATGTACAACCTATACATTTGTTTTCAGCACTTTTCTGTATGTATGTATGTAGTATTTTACAATAATAACATCTTTTTAAAGACCTGAGAAACAGCTTTGAGTTTAAGGCAAGGGCTGCAGGAAAAGGAGTCTGGGAAACAGACAGGGCAGACGGGAAACCAAGAAAGAAAGAGCTCCCAAATTTACAAACAGGAGTAGATAACAGCACCAACCCTTCCCTTCCCCTGTTCTGCAGGACACATCATAGCAGGGAGGACAGCCATCAGCCTGTGTCCTTACAGCTGTGACAGGAATATGCATGCACAAGCGAACAATGAGCAAAGGCATGGATGAGAAGAAATACTGTTAGGAGGCAGACATGTAGGAAAACATTTACCCTTCCTTAATGACCAAAGAGATACAAAATTTAAAAAACTAAATGGCCATTTTTTTGCCTATGATAGTAGCAAAAATTGGGGAAAGGCAGAAGAAATGGCAGTATGTCAGGCTGGAAGGAATAACAAAATGATGCATGAGGACTGGCTGTTAACACAAGGGATAAATACCATCCCTTTCAAATAAAATCTGGCAACAAGCATCAGGAAATTTAAATGCTTATACCATTTTTACTTAGTAATCCTTCTGAGAATTTATGCTGGGAAAATTAGACAAAGAAAGGAAAAATATCTATAAAAGAGTCTGGAAGTGAATCAAGTATCCTTCCACAAGGAAGCCATTGAATAAACTTTGTTAAGCACCACTAAATAAAAATCGTAATTATGATAATGGGTGATACATGTGACATATTTTACTGAGTGCATTTACTGTATCTAGTTTAATGCAACCACATCCAAAGTCTTTTATTGTTACTTCCATTTCAATGTGGAGAAACTGAAGCTCAGAGAAGCAAATTAACTTGCCAAAGATCACACAGCTAATGAGGGGCAGAACCAAGATTTCAGTACATATCTGTCTGAATATAAAACCTCTTTTATTTTCACTGCATTACACTGAAACATGAAAAAATAGTTCTGCTAGCATTTCTTGAACTATTTTCCACAAAACATAGGACATTACTAAAAGATTTTTTATATGATCTTTATTATATTTTTTCCATTAGCATTCAGTCCCCTTACATCCCCTCCCCCCAGCAATCACCTCACTGTTGTCCATGTCCACGGGTCCTTTTTCCTTTTTGCTCAATCCCTCCACCCCCTAACTTCCCCTCCCACTAATAGATGTTTTACATACCAGATTTCAAAGGTTTCTTTACCACTGGAGTTCTCAGAGCCTTTATCACACATTTACTCGTTCAACAAGTATTTACTGCGTATGTCACTCAGGTGGTTGAGGAGTAAAGCAGTAAATCAGAGAGATAAGATCCTTGCTCTCCTGAAGCTTATATTCCAGTCAGAAGAGGCAAAATACAAACAAATACCCCCAAATCACTTCAGATTGCAGTGAATTCTGGGCAGGAAATTAACAAGGTGACATGGTACCTGGTACAACTCAGATGGGTTGCTCACAGAAAGTTCCTCTGGGTGGGCGATTTTGAGCTGAGACCACAAGGAGCCTGAAGGGAGTCTTCTGAGCAGAGGGGCACCAAATGTAAAGACCCAGAGAAGGGAGAGAGTTCGTTGTTTTCAAGGAATAGAAGGAAGCCCAGCACTGCTGAGGGAGAGTGAGGGAGGCAGAGTGACCATGGTAAGGACTTTGGAATCTGTTCTAAGAGCAAAGGAAAGCCATCAGAGGGTTGTGGAGTAGGGGAGGTCACTGACATAATCTAACCTTTTAAAAACTATTCTGGTGAAACACCAATTTGAAGGAATATATGCACCCCTATGATCACAGCAGCATTATTTACAATTGCCAAAATTTGGAAACAGCCCAAGTGCGCATCAGTAGATGAGTGGATAAAACAGCTGTGATCTATTTACACAATGGAATACTACTCAGCTGTAAAAAAGGAACTCTTACCTTTTGCGACACCAAGGATGGACCTGGAGATTATTGTGCTAAGTGAAAAAAAATCCGTCAGAGAAAGACCAGTAACATATAATCTCATATGTGGAATCTAATGAACAAAATAAACTGAGGAACATAATATAAACAGAGGCATGGACACATGGAACAGGCTGACAGCTGTCACAGGGGAGGAGGGACTAGATGAAAGAAGGTGAAGGAATTAGCCAAAGAACATATGTGCATGACCCATGGACATGGACAGCAGTGTGGGGATTGCCTGAGGGGAGGCTGGATGGAGGGGGCAAAGGGAAAAAGAGTGGGAACAACTGTAATAACATAAACAATAAAATACAATTTTTAACTTAATAAATTACAAAAATAAGTACGTAGTTAAACTCAACAACACCATTAGCCAATTGGATATAATTGATATTCTATAGACTATGTCGTCCATCAGAAGCAGAATTAACTAAAAAAACAACAACAACAAAAAAAAAACTGTTCTGGCTTCTTTGTGGGGAACAGATCACAGTGGAGCCAGAATGAAGGCAGGAGACCGCTGAGGAGACTATTGCAGCAGGCCAGGCAGAGAGAACAGGCGCTGGGGCTAGGGTGCTGACCATGGAGATAGGGGAAAATGGAGGGATTTTGGTTATATTTGAATATTGAGCTCACTGGACTGGCTGGTAAGTTGGAGGCAGGTGACAAGTTAAAGAGAGGAATCAAAAAAGAGACCTCAGCCCTGACTGGTGTAGCTCGGTGGGTTGGGTGTGGTCCTGCAAAGCAAAAGGTCACCAGTTTGATTCCTGGTCAGGGCACATGTCTGGGTTGCAGAGCAGTCCTCAGTGGGGGTGCATGTGAGAGGCAGCCAATTGATATTTCTCTCCCTCTTTTTCTCTTGGCTTCCCTTCTTTAAGAATAAGTAAATAAAATCTTTATTGAAAAAAAGAATGATTCAGTTTTTGGGTTTCAAATGATGCATATTTGAGAAAGAGAGGGTTTGGGAGGGACAGAGGAATGAGTGGTTCTGGTTTCTATATATTAAATCTCAGTTATCTATTAGACACGTCGGTGGTGATGCCAGACGGCTGGTAGATGTACCGACTGGCAGCACAGGCAGTGGTCAGGGCTGCAGAGAAATATGGGAGTCCTTAGAACATCAATGGTTAAAGAGCGTTGAGACTGGATGAGTTTGCCTAAGGAGCAAAAGTAAAAAGAGGAGAGAAGAGAGCTCAGGCTGAGCCTGGGGTCAGCCAATGTTTAGGTATCCAGTAGGGAAGGAGCAACCAAGAAAGGAAATTCAGTTATGAACTGCCAAGAGAAAGGCTCTAAATGACAGTGTTCCCAAGCCTTCTTGATCATGGGGCAGGCAGCTTGTGCTCAGGAAAACACACTAGGAAAATGCTGGCATATGCTACAGTAAGTTGAAAGGCAGGCTACAAAATGATATGCAAATTATGATTGCAACCGTGTACAGCAATGCACAGAATATGCCTGGCAAGTATGCTCAGTAAACATTTATTGAATGAATTAATGAAAAAATTAATAAACTTAGGAACAACCACCACAACACAACCACTGCAAGGGAATAAACAAAATTGACAGTAGTTGTTAGTAGTGAGATATGATTACAGAACTTTTTTTCCAAAATTTCTCAGTGTTTTGCTGTCTATTTTTTTTCTAATGATGTTTTGCCTACTTTGTGCATCCATTTGTCTCTGCTGCATTCAGAGATATTGTTCCCGGACACCCTGTAAGAATCCACTCTGCCTGTTCTTTCCTACTTGTTTGGATATCCTTGACACCATTCCTGACCAGCTTAATTTTAATTCCATTCGGTTCCATCAACAAATATTTACTGAATTATCTTCAGCCTAGAGAGATTATTAGTATATGGCGTCTCTGCTGTCACATTGCTCACAAAGGG
>PVJI01009541.1:0-64903 GCA_004026765.1 Micronycteris hirsuta
CTGGAGGTTCTAGGGGAGAATCTATGGCCTTGCCTTTTCCATCTCTCATAGCACTCCTCACTCACGGCACCAGAGCACTCCAGCTTCTGCCTGTTGCCACATGGCCTTCTCTGGCCTTCCTGCCTCCCTCTTCCAAGCATTCTTGTGATTTCATTTGACTGGATTATCCAGGATAACCTCCCCACCCTTGGGTCTTTATTTGAATCCCATCAGCAAAGTCCCTTTATCACAGAAAGTAACATATCCACAGGTCCCACATATTGTGGGGGCTAAATTATCGGCCTACACTGAAGACATTTTGTTTAGCTTGCTCTGTAAGTTATAAATATAAATATATGTTGTGCAGGCCTCCAATTTGTACTCTGGCTCCAAGCCCTGTAAATGTTGCGGGTGGGCCTGATGTTCTCCATGGAACACTAGCCTAGATCATCGGAGGGTCTTCAGATAGCAAACTTGAATTTGGAATATGGGAGTGAGACATGGAAGAGGGAATTCCTACATCTCCCTTGGCTTCGTCTCCAAGGACTGAGACATGCTTAGGGGCGCTTCTGAATTCCAGGGCTGAAAATGCCCCGTGCCCGGTGGAGGTGGCCTGGGAGCCAGTCCCTGAGGCCCACTGCGAACGGGGGCTGTGAACTGATGATGACTGAGCTACAATGGAATATTACTTATTGAATCCCCTCTAAGAGTCCAGTGCTTTGCTAATTGCTTGATGTTCACCATCTCACGTAATGTTCACAACAGTTTTAAAAGGTAGGTATTATTATTATCATCATTTAACAGATACAGAGCCTTAATACCCACATGATTACATGACAAGCTGGAGTCAAAGCCTAGTTTGCCTGGCTGCAAAACTGGTGCTTTTAGTATATTATTAACCTACAATATATTCCCATATTTTCTGAATCATTGTATCTAGTTACATGTTAGCCTAAAAATTTATTTTCCTATTATTATGGACAAGCCATTAGGAAAGTTAAGTTCTACCTGTGCCATGGCAATTAAAGAGTTTATTTGGCTTGAGTGTTGAATGGGGGAGCCCTCCCTGAGGCCGGCAGGATGGTATCAAAGGTTATCAGTAAGAAATGCCCTTGGACAGTGGGTCTCAAACTGGAGCAGACCTGGAAAAATTATTCTCAAACTCCAGAATCACCTGGAAGGTTTGTTAAAACACAGATTGCAGCCCCCCACCTACCGTGTTTCTAACTTAATAGGTCTAGCGTGGAGTAAATAATTTTCCTTTTGACCCATTTTCGAATAATGCTAATACTCTAGCTTAGAGACCACACTTTGGGATCTCTGTCCTGAAGAAAGGAGTTACCCTGAGAAAGGAGAACCTCAGGGGACAAGAGTGAAGCCACAGGTTTCTGCCAGGCCTTCCCCACAGAGAGATTCACCTTTTGTGGCCAAATCTTGGAGTATCGGGATTTGCTTTCTCACAGTGAAGAGCCAAATCGAGCTCAAAATTATGGCTGGAATTTTGATACCTGAGAAGGCAAAATACAAAAGGGATTCTGCAGCAAGTGGGAGGAAAAAACTCGGGTGAGGACAAGGGATGTGTACGTATGGGGGAAGTGGCATGTAAGGTAAAAGACAACTTTAGTGTAGACTTTGGAGAGGTCCATTGAAAGCAACCATAATATCTTATTTTTATGTGGCTTTTCACAGTTTTCAAACCACTTGTGCCAGCCTCACCATTTTTCAGGGGTTTATGTGGCACAGACGGCTCATTCTGCAGCATGCTCTGAGCTTTGAGGAGTAAAGAACATGACAGCTCTCACCGTAAATTGCTTTTCGTCAACTCGGGAGACAACGACTTACTTCCAGACCCTTCAAGAGCACTGAAGCCCTGAGGTGAGGTTACACATTTTTTGCTGGCAAATTCCCAAACTCAGATTCCCAAATTCAACTGAAAAAATAAAAATCTCACCCTTAACCATTTGTACATGACTCTTGGGTCATCCTTTCCATCTTTCTATTTTTACTTTCTGTTCCCTTCTCAAGAATAGTGTACGTTAGTATAGGGACATTTCCATTTGCACATGGAAAGCAAAAAGGTACAGTATTTTCATGTTGTGTCACCCATTCTCATGTGGCAAAGTATCTGAAAGGACTTGTTCTCATGATCTCTCACTCCAACTATTATAGAGCAGAAGTAAAGGTAAGAAAGAGGGATAAAAATGGACGGAGTTAACCAGAAGGCACAGTGGGAAATCACATTCTCAATTTCAGGGCTCTAAGAGCTGGCCGCAGACCAGAGGAGAGACCTCATTGGCAACAGGGTCCTCTGTCAAAAACAGTGAATTGGGCATTTGGGATTTATGGTCAGTGGGACTGAATATAATTCCACTAATAAAAAGGGAAGATAAACATAACCCTCCTACCCAAGCCTAAAGTAGATTTCCAAACAGTTTTTAAAAATATATTTTTACTTAGGATAGAGAATAAGAGTTTGCTGATCATTACAGTTCATAATAGCTCTACAATGCTGCACTGGATGCTGCTGGCCTCCACCCAGGTCCCCTCCTCTGGCTGCTGTACCCCCACTCATTTGCTGTGATTGTTGAAGATAACAATACAGAGAATTGCCCTGAGAAATGTGAGCACCTTGCTTGGGAGGCTACACCTGTCCCCACCCCCAAGCCCTACCAGGATGAACTCAGCCAATGACCCCCTGGCATGGAAAACAAAATGTCAGCCCCCTTGCCTCAAGCTCTGTCTTGTCATTTATGCTCTAGAATAGTGGTCCCCAACCTTTTTGGCACCAGGGACCAGTTTTGTGGAAGGCAATTTTTCCATGGGCAGAGGTGGTGGGCACAAGGGGCAGAGCTCAGGCAGGAATGCCAGGGAAGCTTCGCTCACTGGCCCACCACTCACCTCCTGCTGTGTGGCCCAGTTTCTAACAGGTCACGGACCAGTACCAGTCCACAGCCTGGGACTTGGGGACCCCTGCTCTAGAGTTTCTTATGGAACAAGACTGAAGCTAGTCTCTACTGAGATCACTTTTTTACTTGGCATTTTCCCCTGCCCTGTTCTGTTTTCCTCACTTCCCTTCTCCTGAGAGCACATATATCCTTAAAGAAGGATCCCTATCGAAGTTTTGTTCTGAGGAACCCAATCTAAAACCGTTGACATCAAAGTGTTTCTGGGAAGCAGATCCTAAAGATGGGAATTCTGGAGTTAGCTAATTTTCTGACTGAATGGCAATAAGAACCCCATCCCTGGTAACAGGCCAAGTATGGATAGTATTTGGAAGGCTAGAGCATTTTTCTAGATTCCACCTAAGGTGACTTGTGATAAGATAGAGCCAAAGGAGATGAAATAGCCAGGATGACACACTGGGTATGCAGAGGTATGAAGAAAAAAGTAACTGTAAGAACTGTGGAATTGGTTAGCTGTTGCTAGGCATCATTGGCTAACGAGAGAAAATGACGTGCTCAGGCTGTGAATTAACAATTGAAAGTGATTGAAATGTGAGAGTAAGAGGGACTCCTTGGCAGCATTCAAAGAGAACTTGTGCTCCTGCGGCTGGATGGTGGTCACAGCAAAACAGGGACAGGACTTAACTGTTAACAGAGCTTCCGAAAAGGCAGAACTTCAGCCTAGGCAAAACTCTTACATAAAGAACCTCAAATCCTGCCCTGGGTAGTGCAGCTCAGTGGATTGAGCGCGGGCTGTGAACCAAAGCGTCTCCGGTTCAATTCCCCATCAGGGTCCATGCCTGGGTTGCAGGCCAGGTCCCCAGTGGGGGCCATGTGAGAGGCAACCACACATTGATGTTTCTCTCCCTCTCTTTCTCCCTCCCATCCATCTCTTCTGTCTAAAAAATAAATAAATTCTTTTTAAAAAATGTTCCTTAAAAAAAGAAAAAAGAACCTCAAATCCTGAGGTTACCATGAATCTTATGGACCTGAAGAAACAACCAAGTCCTCCTCATTAGAAGATAGAGCTACACACACACACACGCAACACACATGCGGCTGAAGTTCTTACAAAGGCCTCAAATGAGGCAAGTGCCTTAGAAGACTCTTCTTGCCCTTCTCAGAATTTGTCCTGTCTCCTCTCTAGGCTCAAATCTCAGCATAACCTTACTCAGAAAGTGCTGGACCAGCTAACGCAAAAGAGAAGTACATGCTTAGAAAGCTTCAGAACCTGGGTAACACGTTACCCTCAGAAATGAGGGGTTTTTAATGGTCAAGAGGAGGCAGAACATAAAGCTGAGTTAGGGAGAGCTGTGTAATATAGTGGTACTTTCCAGTGACGCAGAATCTCACCCCTGGCAAGGTCCCTGATGGCTGTTGGAATGGTCCTTAAAAGGTTAAAAAAAAGGAAAGGCCCTTCTTAACCAAAAGAGAAATGCCAGAATTACTGCAGCAAAGTATGGAGGAGATGTTTACGAGGCTCAAAGAAGCAAGAATAAGGTCCACTTTATAAGACAGAAAATGCTGTGGCTGATCCTACTCCTCTGGGAGGCCTGGAAGATACTCCCTTCATAAAGACAATAGGTCAGAGAGACACCCGTATCACTAAATAGTCTGGGAATAATGACGGGACATACCGTTCCAGTACTGTGTTTGCTAAAAGCAAGAGGGATGCTAGGATCTGAGAATAGCAGAGGCCAGGTGGCAACACATTAGAAACAGAGTGAACACCACTCTCATTAGAAATGGGGAGGACAGAATTATTATAATCTGTAGCAAGTTCCAAATGAGTTAGCAAGGCCTGACCCACAAAAAATTATGGAACTGGCTCCTAGGACGTTGTATTCCCAGGGGCAAGATAGATGGCAGCCCAAAAGGACACACACATGTCGCGGATTTCGATCCACAAAATCCGTGGGGGGACCGCCCCAATCGCGTGAATCAATCTTACCCAGAGACACGCTTGGAGGTGAGAATCTGGCGACCACGGGTCTCCTCCACCATCCCCATCTTGGGGAGAAAGACCTCGTGGGTTGCTTAGCTGGGGCTTTTATTAGAGGCATTAAGACACATTTATATTGGATTGATTATTCATGGGATTAAGCAGAACAGGTAGGATTACTCATAGCAGGGCATCAGGATGTAAATTCAGATCCGGTGGCAGACAGGACCAGGTTAAAGTGATATGCAGGGCACAGCAAGCCAGAATTTTTTAAGATACATCTTTGCCAAATTCCTATTAGAGAATTTCCATTCCACAGACATGATCCACACTTGCTCACACTGGAATCACACGGAGCTGTGCTCAAAACGTGTAAATTCTCAGGACTGCGTGTTTACATGCGTGTGGAAATCACTGCCACACACACAATGGAGATCAGAACTGATGAGCAAAAGTTTGAAATTAGCCACCCCCAAAGAACAGCTATGTCTATAGGCCCAGTTCTCCGACCCAGAACACATCAGCTAAAGCAAGACCCTGAAGCACCAGTGAGCTCTGTGAGTTTCTCAGATCTTTCAGAACTACTGAATACAGATTGATGCTGCAAGCCAAAGACCCCATTACAACCTTCTCATTAAGAGTGGAGGTATGCAGAAGTCAGCTAAGAAACTGAGTCCTAACTATGTTTGTGGTCATTTCCCTGGTTTCCATATGTATGATTGGAATGAATGTACTTAGCACTTGGTGGAATCCTAACTTTGTTTCTTAAAGTGTAAAATTACAGTTCTTGTAGGAGAGACAAGAAGAAGAGCCTGAAAGTGCTCCCACTGCCCTCCATGAAGATAGTGATTTTTAAAAACACTTTTATCACATGTGTATTTGTTTCCTAGGGCTATTGTAAAAAGGTACCACAAACTGTGTGGCTTTAAACAACAGAAATTTATTCTCTCACAGTTCAGAAAGCCACAAGCCTGAAATCAGCATATTAACAGGGCCGTACTTCCTCCAGAGCCTCTACGAAAGGATCCTTCCTTGCCTCCTCCAGCCCGGGAAGTCCTGGGCTTGTGGCAGGGCGACCCAATATTTGCACTTTGTTTTACCTCAAGCTGTCTTTCCTCTATGTCTGTATCTGTGTCTAAATTTCCCTCTCCTTGTAAGGGACACCTTACTCCAGTGTGAGGACAACTTAATTACATCTGCAATGACCCTATTTCCAAATAAGGTCACATTCACAGGTATAAGAGATTAGGGCTTCAATTTCTATCTGGGGGAAGGGGATGCTATTAATTCAACCCATAATAGCAGCTCAAAGAGATGGCAAAACTCAGCACCACTCTCAAAGCCTTAAAAGGTAGAGGAGCAGTGGTCCCCAAACAGGACCCCCTTTGATGCAGTAGCCTGGCCCCTGCAAAAACTAGGGACCACAGAAGATTACAACGAACTGCACGAGTTAACCCAGCAGTCACTTCAATTGCCGCTACTGCACCAGATGTGATGTATAAACCAGAGCATGTCAATACAGTATTGGTTACCTGGCATGTTATTATTGAACTCACAAATGTTTTATTTCTCATTCTTATCAGAAAGAAGAATCAGCAGTTCCCATCCACAGAGACAGATAAAATGCACATTCATAGTCTGGCACAGGGCTGTGTTAACTCTCGGCTCTCCATCATGTACTGTCAGAAGAGCCTTCGGTCCCCTGGATGTTCTGCAGATGCAGGACGTCACACAGTCCACTATATTGATGATGTCATGTTCATCATACCTGAGCTGGAAGTGGCAGATATTCTGGATGCCTTAGAAAGTCACATGTACCCCAAAGGGAGACAAAACCCAGAAAGATTTAGGAGCCTGGCACATGGGTAAAGTTTCTAGGGGTCCAAGGTTCCGGGCATACTGGGATATTCCCTCCAAAGTAAAGGACATGTCATTACCTTGCATTTCTAGCACTACAAAAGGAACCATCATGCTTTATAGGTCTCTGGGTTTAAGAGACAACATGTAACACACTGGAAAATACTGTTATGACCCACTTTTCAGATTATGTAGAAAGCTATGGAGTGGAGCCCAGGGCTAGGAAAGTTTCTGCACAAGGCCCAGAGCTGTGGCTTGATCCACATCATCAACGACATTGGAGTTCTTTCTGATGGCAAAATACATTATGTACGGTGCACACTCCTAGGGTCCTAGAGAGAGCTTATGACATCTGCAGCAGAGAAGCATAAACTGTTGATAAGCAACTCCTGGCATGCCTTTGGGCCCTAATAGAAACTGGGCATCAAACCATGGGACTTCAAATGATGTCAAGTGACCCTGTGGTCAAAATGGTCCAGCGCTAGCTGAGTACAGTGATATGCAAGAAACAGTTCATATGAGCACATTTCTTCCCAAGTCCATATTCTGTGACATCACTCTGGCAGCTTGTATTCAGCCATGATGGAAATATTAACACCACAGAACTCAGCAAATGCTACAAACCCAGGGTGGCATTTTCAGAGGTGATTACCAGCATACCGTGGATATTAGCATGTCCAACGAGTCATAAAGTTAGGTGACTTAAGCAACAATCCAGCACAGCACAGATGTGATACATCTGGGATCAAATACAAGTGGGTCCAGGGAGCTGCACAAATGGATGTCCCAAAACCTCATGTTATCTGTCACTGTTACGGCAATACTTCCCCATCATTTTCCACCTATGGACTCATGGTAGGTTTCCTATGACCTACTGATGAGGAAGAAAAAGAGAGTTGCGACTTACTGAATGAGCGAAAATATTTGCAAATCACATATCTGAAAAGGGGTTAATGTTCAAAATATATAAAGAATTCATACAACCAATAACAAAAAATCAAACAATCTAATTTAAAAATTGGCAGAGGATATGAGTAGACATTTTCCCAAAGAGCACATCCAGATAGCCAACAGGTACATGAAAAGGTGCTCAACATTACTACCCATCAGAGAAATGAAAATCAAAACCACAATGAGGTATCACCTCACACCTGATTGAATGGCTATTATCAAAAAGACAAGAAATAACAAGTGTTGGCAAGGATGTGAAACAAAGGGAACCCTGTGCACTGTGGTACTGAGTTTCCTCATTTTTTAAAAAAATTAAAACTAGAACTATGATATGATCCAGCAATTCCACTTCTGGGGATTTATCCAAAAGGGAAAAAAACCCACTAACTTAAAAAGATGGATGCACCCCAGGTTCACTGCAACTTCTGTACCATAGCCAAGATATAAAAACAACCTAAGTGTCCACCAAGGGATGAATGGATAAAGAAAATGTGGGGTAGAAGGGAGAGTAGGCAAAGTGGTGAAGAGAGTCAAAAGGTAAAAACTTCCAGTTAAAAAAAAAATAAGTCTAAGGGATGTAATATACAGCATGGTGACTCTAGTTCATAACACAGTAGCACATATTGGAAAGTTGCTTAAAGAGTTAAATCTTAAATGCTCTCATTACACAAAAGAAAATTCTGTAACTATGTGTGGTGATGGATGTTAACTAGACTTACTGTGCTGATCCTTTCACAGTGTACACAAATATTGAATCATTACATCGAATACTTGAAACACACTGTGTCAATTATGCCTCAACTTTTTTTTTACTTTATTGTTATTTAATTAGTTGTCTGCAAACTCTCCCCTCCCCTCCCCCTCCAATCCCACCTCCCTTCCTTGCCTCCCTCTCTACCCTTGATTCTGTCCATGTGTCCTCTATAGTGGTTCCTGAAGACCCTTCTCCCCATTGTCCCCTCCCCCCTCCCCCCAGTTATTGTTAGATTGTTCTTAATTTCAATGTCCCTGGTTAAGCTTTGCTTGCTTTTTGCTTCTGTTGATTATGTTCCAGTTAAAGATGAGATCATATGGTATTTGTCCCTCACTACCTGGCTTACTTCACGTAGCATAATGCTCTCCAGTTCCATCCATGCTGTTGAAAAGGGTATAAGCTCCTTCTTCCTCTCTGCTGCGTAGAATTCCATTGTGTAAATGTACCATAGTTTCTTGATCCACTCATGTGTAGATGGGCACTTAGGTTGTTTCTAGCACTTGGCTATTGTGAATTGTGCTGCTATGAACATAGGAGTGCATAGGCTCTTTTGAATTGGTGTTTCAGGGTTCTTGGGGTATAATCCCAGTAGTGGAATTGCTGGGTCGTAGTGGAATTGCTGGGTCAAAAGGCAGTTCCATTTTCATTTTTCTGAGGAAGTTCCATACTCTTTTCCACAGTGGCTGCACCAGTCTGCATTTCCACCAACAGTGCAGTAGGGTTCCCTTTTCTCCACATCCCCTCCAGCAGTTATCTGTTGCTTTGTTGATGACGGCCATTCTGACTGGTATGAGGTGGTATCTCACTGTAGTTTTAATTTGCATCTCTCTGATGGCTAATGATGTTGAGCATCTTTTCATATGTCTCTGGGCCCTCTGTATGTCCTCTTTCAAGAAGCGTCTGTTCATGTCTTTTGCCCATTTTTTAATTGGGTTTTTTGTCTTCCTGGAGTGGAGTCCTATGAGTTCTTTATATATTTTGGAGATCAAACCCTTGTCTGAGGTATCATTGGTAAATATGTTTTCCCATACTGTTGGTTCTCTTTTTATTTTAATACTGTTTTCTTTAGCCCCACAGAAGCTCTTTATTTTGATAAGGTCCCATTTGTTTATTCTTTCCTTTATGTCCCTTGCTCTAGGGGACATATCATTGAAGATGTTGCTGCTTGGAATGTCTGAGATTTTCCTACCAATGTTTTCCTCTAGAACTTTTATGGTGTCGCGACTTACATTTAAGTCTTTTATCCACCTTGAATTTATTTTTGTGTATGGTGTAAGTTGGTGCTCTAGTTTCATTTTTTTTGCATGAAGCTGTCCAGATTTCCCAACACCATTTTTACAAATGGAGTCTTTCTCTATTATGAAACTCTACACACCATTGATTATACTTTGGTGAAAGCTATCTTTATTTGTTTTTTGCTTCACCTTAAGGAATAATGCCTGCCTCACAAAGTTGTTATGGAGTTTAATTTAGATAAAATAGAGGATAGAAAAGATATTATATACTATAAAGTATTATAGTAACAATACTATCTATTGTAAAGTATTACAACTATTATTAGAATCATATAGGCTAGATCCTCTCTTAAGCACTTTCTATATAAAACTTGTACTTCTAATATTCTAATGTAATTTTGACCTGATTGACCCCAGCACATATAAGCAGTGAGGTGTGGAGGGGATGCTGCATGATTTTAAATATCCATTGTCCGTTGCTTCACCTACCTGAGATGGGGAGTGGGGGGAAGAGGTGGGGTAGAGGAGAGCTTTGGGAGTTGCTGACTTGCAGGTTGCGGTGCTTGATGCACGAGTCAGAAATGCAGTTTCTGCAGTCAGAAGATTTCAGCGGGTGGTGGAAAAGCCTGGTAAATGCTGAGCAGGTGTGTGTGTGTTACCAGTTTCCCACCCTAACACCTGCTTTTGTTGAATCGATGGCATTTGTGTACAGCATCTGCGGGTATTTTGATCTTTAAAACAGGGCTTTAGGATCTGTACTTGAGAGGCAGCCCAAAAGTAGAATATTTTTATTAAAAACCTCATCAGACTGTAAACTTGTGACAGACTGTGGGAGCAATAAAGTACATTCCGCGTACTGCGTGGTTTCTGAACCACCGGCTCAGTGGACTGACCGCCTCCCTCCTGTGGGCCAATGAGAACAGCTGAAATTGCTTCCAGCCTTGCAGAAAACACCAGGAAAAGTGGCACCACTGTCCCCAGCAGAGGTGAGAGCTAGGACAGTGAACACTAAGGATATCACACCTACATTAATAGTCGCCCAAATAGAATCATCATGTTCACAACTGACACATTGAGAGAAGCAAAGTGCAGCCTTCAGGCAGATGGAAGTGGGAGACAAGCAAAGTGGTATTTATAATTTTCTTTGAGGAAATAACAAAGGGGAAGTCAGAACTCTTTCTTATGAGAAAGTGCACTATTAGGAAAACCCTGAAACAAGACGCCCTGCCTCCTTTATCTCTGTGCCTCTTCCTAAACTGAAGATGCAGCCGACAACAGTTCTAGTGCATCACTACAATGCGAGCACTCTCAAAGCAGTGCCTTTAGCACAGGGAAGTTTCATCCCACAACAGGTTGGTTGGCTTCGCGTAGAAAAAATGCCCTAGACAAAAACTCGTGCTTGGAGATCTGGACCAGATATGCCTTTGGCTGAAAGGAGAACCAAGGGTCCCTTCCCCCTGGTTCTCAGCAGCTGACCTAACCTCCTGCTTCATTGAGAAAATCTAGGCTGGCATTCTCAAAATGTAGTCCCCCGGTCAGTTCCGTAAGTACTACCTAAAATCTTGTGAGCACTACATAAATTTCCAGGCCCTGTCCCAGACTCTCAGCAATAGGGTGGAGGTCCAGCCATCTGTTTTTCAGTAAGTCTTGGAGGCGATTCCATGCACTAGACTATTTGACTGCTACCAATTACCTTTGGAGATGAGGTTCTCCTAGTTCTCTTTTCGTCATTTCCAAAATATTCATTCTGACTTGGATTTACATATCTCAAAAGAAGATATTTCTCATCCTGTCTAAAGTCCAACTTTTCCCATGTGCTCCCCCTCTATATTCTACATCAGTTACTGACCATCTTCTTATCGTCAGTCTCCTGCCACCTGCCAGTTCCTACTGCTCAGCATCCTTGAGTCCCCACCCTGTAACTCTTCTTAATCTCGTCCACCCCATGGACTTCCATGCTCACTCTCCTTTCACAAACATCTGAAAAAGTACTATTTTATTGCTATCCTGTCTTCCTAGGCTCTAATTCATGCTTTCTAGAGGTTTTATTTTGTCCTCTCGTATTACTTGTAATACAACACTCCATACATAAAAGAACACATGTGCTTACCCAACAGAACTAGATCATTTATCACCAATACATTGCTGTGTGTTCCTCCACTCCCACTGTCTCCCGGTTCATTCTTAAATCCGGTGCATTCTCACTCCATAACTCTGCAAAGACGTTCACTAGTATTACCAGCATCCACTAAATTGAATTATCCAAAGGCCTTTTCTCAGTCCTTAACTTACTTACACTCGGTACGATGTCCATCAGTCATCATCAAACCTTCTGTGTGGCCAGTTTGTCCTTTTGTGATATCCTACTTCTCTATTCTAGTCCTGCTACTTCTCAGATTGTTTATTTTCTACCTTTCCCCTGGTTCCTTCCCCCTTATTTGGTGCCATGGTCTTATTATTCCTTAGGGCCATATCCTCAGTTCAAGATAAAAATTGATATTAATTAATCTCTGCACACTTGGTCTGAGCAATTGTATTCATTTCTTTGCTTCATTGCCACTTGTATATCTATGATCTCTAGACTATGATACAGAAACACGTTTTTAACTGCTTCCAAAGTTCACTTAGTATTTAAACTCACCCTTTTCAAAACTAAACCCACCCTCTTTCACTTCATACCTTATCTCCAACTCCCACCCCATTTGGGGGGCATTACTATTTATCCAGTAGATCATGCTAGAAACACCCGTGTATTCACGGTTTCTTCTCCTTGCTCCTAATTCAGGCCAACTAAGCACCAATTCCCACTCATTCAGCCCTAATGGTGCTCTTCCTTTTCATTTCCACACCTACTTCCCTGCTCAAATCCCTCAGCATTTACCATCTACCTCAGTCTGGAAGTCTCCCCTCTAGATTTCCAACCTTCATACCTTTCTCTTTTCAAACAACCTCTGCATTGTCTATTATTATCTTATTACCTTACTGAAATACAGATATACAGAAAACTGCAATGGCTTCCATATAGTAATTTGGGTAAACTTCAAAGGCCTTCATGTTCTAAACCCTGCCCACTCTTTAAAATTCAGATTTCCTACCTTTTATTTAAGCCATATCTCCACCCATATCTTCTCACATAACCTACATACCCTATGAAAAATTGCATTCTTTCAATATTTCACTTTATCTCAAGTAGTCATGGTGCTGTTTATGCTTTTTCCTCTGCCTGAAATGTTATCCCCATTTCTGTCCAGCAGAGAGTTGCTTACTCAGCTTCAAGGTCAAATAGCAGCTTTCACTGTTGCGTCTCCCTCCAAGGAAGAACTAAATGCTCCTCACCTGTATTCTTATTCTAAAATGACACATATTGAATGATATTAATTTGCTTACATCTACTTTTCCCATTAAAGTCTTAGGGTGTTGAAGATTAATTCCCTTTTTTATTTTTGGTCAACACTCTCCCTTGAGTCTTTGGAAACCACTTAGCTTTTAATGTATCTCTTCATACTGAATTCGTTCACTTAGCAACATGAACTAAAATTTATCTATGTCTTTTTTGTAGCTTGATTGCTTATTTCTTTGTATCACTTAATAATATTCCACTGTATGGATATACCATAATTTATTGATTCACTTATTAAAGAAATCTTGGTTGCTTTCAGTTTGGGTGATTTTTTGAATAAACCTATATAAACGTTTTTGTGCAGGTTTTTGTATGAATATAAGTTTCAATATCAGTTGAGTAAATACCTAGGAACATGACTGCCAGATGGTGCGGTAACACTGTGTTTAGCCCTGTGAGAAACTGCAAACTTCCTAGGTGGCCGTGCCATTTTGCATTCCCACCAGCAATGAATGAGAGTCCTTGCTGGTCTACATTCTTGTCAGCAATTGGTACTATCAGTTTTTTTTCTATTTTAGCCATTTTAATAAGTTTGTAGTGGTATCTCATTATTATTTTAATTGGCAATTCTGTAATGACAATTAATTTTGAATATCTTCTCAAATGCTTGTTTGCCATCTGCATATTTTCTTTGGTTAGTTGTCTCTTCAAATCATAGGCCCATTTTCTAATTGGATTATTTGTTTTCTTATTATTAAATTTTTTAAGTTTCTTGGATATTTTGGATACAAGTTAATTATCAAATACATGTTTTGCAAATATTTTCTCTTGGTCTGTGCCTTGTGTTTTCATTTTCTTCATTGTCTTTCACAGAGCAGCAGAGTAGTCGTTTTCAATTAAGTGCAACTCACATTTTCTTTCAGTGACCATGCTTTGATGTCATTAAAAAAACTTGTGGCCTAATCCAAAGTCATGTAGTTTTTCTCCTGTATTTCATCTTCTAAGAGTTGTATAGTTTTACATTTTACATTCTGGCCCCTGATTCATTTTGAATTAATTTTTATGAAAGGTATAATGCTGTGTCTAGGTTCCCTTTTCTGTTTTGGTTTGGTTTTTGCCTATGGATGGCTAATTGTTCCAGCACAATTTGTTGAAAAGACTGTCCTTTCTTGACTGAACTTCTTTTGCTCCTTTGTCAAAGAACATTGGCTATATATCAATGGGCTCTCTATTGTTCCATTGATCTATGCATCTATTCTTTGTCAATATAATGCTATATTGATTTCTATAGCTTTATAATGTCTTGAAGTCACATAGTGTGAGTCTAGCAACTTTTTTCTTCTTTAGTATTATGTTGGCTATTCCAGATCTTTTGCCTTTCATATAAAGTTTAGGATCAGTTTGTTCATATGCACAAAATAATTTACTGGAAATTTTATTGACATTGCATTAAATCTACAAATGAAGATAGGAAAAATGCATCCTAAATTTTTTAAATCTTTTAACATACAATCATAATATACCTATTTACTTAGACCTTCTTTGATTTCTTATCAGAATTTTATAATTTTCTGCATATACGTCTTGTATATGTTTTTAGATCTATCTAAATATTTCTTTTTGTTTTTATGCTACTGTAAATGGTACATGTATTATTATTTCAAATTGCAATTGTTCATTTCTAACGTGCAGGGAAGCAATCAATTTCATATATTAACATTGTAATCTGCAACCTTACTAAACTAATTTATTAGTTCCAGAAGGTTTTTTTCCACAATTCCTTGGGATTTTCTGCATAGACAATCATGTCACCTGCATAAAGTGTTTTATTTCTTCCTTTCTAGACTGTATACCTTTTTGTTCCTTTTCTCACCTTACTGCCCTCACGAGGATTTCCAGTATAAAACTGAATAAGTTTAGTCAAACCAGACATCCTTACTTTAGTCCCAATCTTATACAGAAGGTATCTAGTTTCCAATTATTAAGATGTTAGCTATAAGTTTTTTATAGAGGTCTTCAAATTGAGGAAGTTTGCCTTTATTTCCAGCCAGATGAAAGTTTTTATATAATGGGTATCAGAGACTGCCAAAATCTTTTTTCTGCATCAATTGATAGGATTATATAATTGTTCTTCAGTCTGTTGGTATAGTAGAATGCAGTGACTGACTTTCAAGTGTTGAACCAGCTTTGCGCATCCAGAATAAATCCCACTTTGTCAGGGTATATAATCCTTTAATAAATTGTTGAATACATTGCTAATTCTTTGGAGGATTTTTGTATCTATGTTCATCAGAGATACTGGTCTGGAGTTTTCCTTTCTTGTAATGCCTTTGATTTGTGTGTTGTGGTAATGATGGTCTCATTACTATCTACTTTAATATTCTGGAATACATTGTGGAGAACTGGTATCATTTCTTCAATGATACATTCTGTCTACTTCAATTTTCTGGAATAGATTTTGAAGAACTGGTATCATTTCTTCCTAAAATGTTTGGTGAATTTCATCAATGAAAACAACTGAGTCTGGAGCTGTCTTTTTTAGTAAGTTATTAATTTTCTAGTCAATGTCTCTAATAGAAATAGGCATATTTGTGTTATCTATTTCCCCTCTGTGACTTTTGGTACTTTGTATCTTTCAAGGAATTAGTTAATTTTATCTAAATTTTCAAATATATGGGCATAAAGTTGCTTACAGTAATCTTTTATAATTCTTTTAATCTCCATGAGATCAATAGTGATGATCTCTCTTTTGCTTCTGAAGGTGGTATTCTGTGTGTTTTTTTCTTTTTATTGAATAGACCTACCAGAGTTCATCAATGCATCGATCCTTCCAGAGAACCATATATTGATTACATTGTTTTTTCTATTGTTTCTCTGTTTTTTTTTTAAAGATTTTATTTATTTATTTTTAGAGAGAGGAGATGGGAGGGAGAAAGAGAGGGAGAAAGCAATGTATGGTTGCCTCTCACGTGGCCCTCACTGGGGACCTGGCCTGCAACCCAGGCATGTGCTCCGACTGGGAATCGAACCGGGACCCTTTGGTTCAATCCACTGAGCTACACCAGCCGGGCTGTTTCTCTGTTTTTAATTGCACTGATTTCTACTCTAATTTTTATTATTAATTTCCTTCTGCATACTTTAGTCTTAAATTATTCCTTTTCTTTCTAGTTTCCTAAGATAGAAACCTTACTGAATTTAGGTTCTTCATGCTTGTCAAATATATATTATAATGCTATAAATTTCCCTCTGTGCCCTAATTTTGCTGTATTCCCAAAATTAATAAATTATAGTTTTATTTTCACTCAGTTCAAAATATCTGTAATTTTCTTTTGAGATTTCTCTTTCACCTATACGTTATTTATAATTTGGTTGTTTAATCTCGAAGCATTTAGGATTTTCCAGCCATCTTTCTGTTATTGATTTCTTGCTTAATTGCATTGTGGTCTGAGAACACACTTTGTATGATTTTTATTCTTTTAAATTTGTTAAGGTGTGTTATAGCCCAGAATAGTTGCATCCTGGTGAACATTCAATGCAAGCTTGAGGAGAAAGTGTATTCTTCTGTTGTTAAATGGAGTGTTCAAAAAAAATGTAATTATATGAAGTTGATTGGTAGTGCTGTTCAGGTCAAATATATCTATAATAATTTTGTATCAATTACTGAAAGAGCGGTGTTGAAATCTACAACTATAATAGTGTATTTGCCTATTTCTGCTTGCAGACCCATTAGGGTTGCCACATGTATTTCGATGCCCAGTTGTCAGGTACATACACATTAATGATTGCTTCGTCTTCTAACGTAAAGGCTCTCTGTATCCCTGATAACTCTGCTTTACTTGAATTCTGCTTTAACTAAACTTAATATAGCTATGCTAGCTTTGTTTTTTATTAATATCAGCATAGTGTATCTTTCCCCGTTGCTTTGCTTTTACCAACTCTAAATCTTTATACTTAAAGTGACTTCTTGTGAATGACGAGTATTCAGTAGTTGGGTCTTGTTTTATTTATTCATTCTGACAATCTTTCTTATAATTAGTGTATTAAAATCACTGGCATTCATATTTAAAGTAGTTATTGATATAGTTGGATTAATATCTATGCTATATTCATTGCTTTTATTCTTTGTCCTCCCCTCTTTTTCTGCCTTCTCTGGTTTTAATTGAACAATTTATACAATTCCATTTTTCTCTTCTCTGAGCATCTTAATTTTACTTTTTAAAAAAATCAATGGTTTCTCTAGACTTTTCAATATATATTATTAGCTAATCTAAAATCTAAATCTGCCTTGCTATATAGCGAAGGTGTTTTAAAACGGAATAGCTCCTATTGTTCCCCCCTGTCCATATGGCACCGCGGTTGTTCATTTCACTTTATCCAGTCTACATCGTTACTACGGCACTGCTGTAGTTCACTTCACTTGTCCACGGCATGTTGTTACTGTAAGTACTTTATCAAGTTATGTTTTATATAGTAAAGAAAGATTACTCAAGAAAATTAATGTTATTTTATCCTCATTTATTTCTTTTCTTACTCTCTTCTCTTTACATAGATCCAAGTTTATGCCCTATATAATTTTCCTTCTAACCAAAAAACTACTATTATCACTTCTTTCAGGGCAGGAGTGTTGATAATGAATTCCCTCAAGTTTCATTTGTATGAAAAGGTGTTTATTCTGCCCTGGCTGGTGTAGCTCAGTGGATTCAGCACTGGCCTGCAAACCAAAGGGTCACTGGTTCAATTCCCAGTCAGGGCACATGCCTGGGCTGGGGGCCAGGTCCCCACTGGGAGGCACATGAGAGGCAACCACACATTGATGTTTCTCTCCCTCTCTTTCTCTCTCCCTCTCCAAAAATAAATAAATATAATCTTTTTTAAAAAGTGTTTATTCTCCCTTCACCTTTGAATAGTAATTTTGCTGGTTATAGATTTATGGGTTGATTGGGGTGGGGGCATTTCTTTCAACACTTTAAATAACTGACTCCGCTTTCTTCTTGCTTTCATGATTTCTAACAAGAACTTTGCGATGACTCTTATCCTTGCTCCTTTCTATATATGGGTTTTACTCTTTGGCTCCTTTGTGATTTTATCTTTGTTTCCTGGGTTTCTGTAGTTTGAATATGATATGCCTAAGTATAGATGTTTTAGTAATTATCTTTATTGGTATTCTCTAAACTTCAAATCTGTGGTTTAGTATCTGTCATCAATTTTGGAAAATTCTCAGCTATTACTTCATATTTACTTCTGCTCCATTGTCTATTCTGTTATTCTAAATATGCATGTTTCACCTTTGGTAATTGTCACATGATTCTTGGACATTTCTTCATTTGTTTGTTTTAGGTTTGGGGGTTACTTTTCCCTTTACATTTCAGTTTGGGAAGTTCCTATTCACCTCATTTCAATCTCAGCGATCCATTCCTCAGCCTTACCCAGTCTACTAATGAGCTCATCAAAGGCATTCTTCATTTCTGTTACAGAGTTTGATTTCTAGCATTTCCTTTTAATTTTGACTTAGAGTGTCCTTTTCTCTGCTTTAAACCATTTGTCTCTTCTTGACTGTTGATTACATTTTCCGTTAGAGCCCTTATTACACACATCAGTCATTTTAAATCCCTTTTCTGATAATTCCAGTATCTCTGTCACATCTGGGTCTGATTCTGATGCTCAGTTTGTTCCGTCAGACTGCGTTTTTTTCTTGCCTTTCAGCATGCCTTATAATTTTCTTATAAGCCCAACAGAGCACTTACTTTGGCAGCACATATACTAAAAATCAGAATGATACAGAGAATACTAGCATGGCCCCTGGGCAAGGATGACATGCAAATTCATGAAGCATTCCATAATTTTTAAGCCCAATATAATGTATCAAATAAGAGAAACTAAGGCAAACTGGCTATTAGTGTGAAGTTTCATCTTAATCTGAGTAGGCTTTGGCTGTGTTAAATGTTTGTCATAGCTGCAGGTGCTGGAGGTTTCAACTGCCCAAGTGATTAGACATCATACAACTTACTAAGTGATCATCCTGGTTAATTTCATACCCATCTGACACCATATATAGTTATTTGAATATTATTTGACTATATTCCCTATGCTGTACTTTATAGCATCATGATTATTCTGTTACTATCAATTTGTACTTCTTAATCCCTGCAAATTTTTTATCCATCCCTCTAATCCCCCTCCATTCTGACAAATGTCAGAATGTTCTCTGTACCTATGAGCTTGTTTCTATTCTGTTGGGTTATTTTGTTTTTTAGATTCAATTGTTGATAGATATGTATTTATTGACATTTTATTGTTCATATTTTCATCATCATCTTCTTCTTCTTAAAGAAGACCCTTTAACATTTCATATAATACTGGTTTGGTGGTGAGGAACTCCTTTAGCTTTGTCTTGTCTGGGAAGCTATCTGCCCTTCCATTCTAAAGGATAGCTTTGCTGGGAAGAGAAAATTTGGGTGTAGGTCCTTGCTTTTCATTGCTTTGAATATGTCTGACCAATCCCTCTGACCTGCAAATATTCTGTTGAAAAATCAGCTGACAGTTTCTGGGAGCTCCCTTATAGGTAACTAATAGCTTTTCTCTTGCTGCTTTAAGATCCTCTCTTTGTCTTTACCCTTTTGCATTTTAATTATGATGTGTCTTGGTGGGGACCTCTTAGGGTTCATCTTGTTTGGGACTCTGTACTTCCTGGTCTTATATGTGTATCTCCTTTACCAGGTTAGGGAAATTTTCTGTCATTACTTTTTCAAATAGGTTTTCAATGTCTTGCTCTCTCTCTTCTTCTTGTAGTACCCACATGATGCAATTATTGGTATGCTTAAAGTTGTCCTAGAGGCTCCTTATACTATCCTCATATTTTTGTATTCTTTTTTTTTCTTCTTCCTGTTCTAATTGGGATTTTTTTGCTTTGTTATATTCCAAATTTCTGCTTTGATTCTCAACTTCATCTACTATAATGTTGATTCCCTGTAAATTATTCTTCATTTCAGTTAGTATATTCTTCATTTCTGAATGGTTCTTTTTTTATGGTTTCCATGTCCTTTTTTATTATGCCGGAGTTCTCTCTAGGTTCATCTAGTCCCTGCCTAAGTTCACTCAGCATCCTTATAACCAGTATTTTAAAATCTGCACCTAGTAGATTGTTTGTCTCCATTTTGCTTAGTTCTTTTTCTGGAGTTTTGTTCTGTTCATTCATTTTGTGACATGTTTCTTTGTCTCCTCATTTTGGCAGCCTCTCTGTGTTTGTTTCTATGTATTAGGTAGAGCTACTATGTCTCCTGGGCTTAGTTGAGTGGCCTAACACAGTAGGTGTTCTGTACGGTCCAGTGGCACCGGCTCCCCACTCACCCACTCCAGGTGAGCACCACCCAACCATATGCTGTGTACACCCTCCCGTTGTAATTGAGCCTTGATTACTGTTGGCACACCAATAGGAGAGCATTACCCCCACCCTGATTAGCTACAAATACTGCCTGCAGACACCTTAGAAGATCAGTTATGCAGGGCTCACCCCACAGAACAGGACTTATTTCAACAGGGCTCTGGTGCCAACTGAGTCTGCCCCTTGAGTATGTCACTTTTAGAGTGGTTGGGTGGTGCTTTGATACAGTCTGAAGCTGTCCACCAGGTTTACTGGCTCTGGAGCCTCTCGGGAGATGCAAGCCACTTGTGTTCTGCCCATGGCCACCTGGCATGAGCTACAAGGCTATCTGCAGATAGCTGCTACTTGTGCTGGGCTTGTAGGTACCCAGGAAAGTCCAACCTCAAACCAAGACCACTAGTGCCAAGCCTGGGGCCATTTAGCAAGAGGTACAGGGCACACCAAAGCCAGATGCTCTTGTTTGAGAGATTTTGGGAAAGTCTGAAGCCTGAACCAAGATAGGTCATTTGTTTAGAAGAGCCACTGGAAACAACGTGGGTGGGTCCACAAGTTGAGGGGCAGATCTCAGAGAATCAGTAGGGCTGGGCAAACAGTGTGAGCCAGGTTGATGGAGTCTCAGATATGGTGCCTACTGCTGGCTCTATGGGGGGAGGGCTCAGAAAAGTAGCACAGGCCTCCGCCAGCACTTCTGTCTGTGAGAAAGCTGTCCTTCCAGCTCTTGCTCTAATGCCAGACAGTTCAATTTGTCTCATAAGTTCCTAGAGCCTTTCAAGCTGCTGCCCCAGTACTGGAACTCAGAAGGAGTGTGTCCAAGTAAGTCTGTGCAGAAGCCCTTTAAGAGAAATTCCTGGGACTCCAGAAGCCCTCTGTCGCACTCAGCCACAATCCCCACTGGTTTTTTTACGGTCAGAAGTTCTGGGGACTTCTCTTCCTGTCACTAGAACCCTGAACTGGGGGGCCTAGTGTAAGGCAGGACCCCTCATTCCTCAGAGGAGACCTCCACAGCCAAGATATCCCACCCAATTTTTATAGCCACATGTGAGTGTGGGACCAGACTGTTCTGCATTTCCACATCCCCTATCAGTGTCAATGTGGCTTCTTTTTTATGTTCTTAGTTGTAGGACTTCCATCAGCTAGATTTCAGGCAATTCTGAATGATGGTCATTCTGTAGTCTAGTTGCAATTTTGATGTGGTTGTGGGAGGATGCAGGCACCGCATTTTCCTACAACCCTATCTTGGCTGGAACCGATAGAATATTTATTTACTAATTAAAACAGATTGACATACACTAAGTAGTTATTTTGTTTTAAAAAAAGATCATAGGCAGTAATTTCGCTTTCCCTTGACATTAGTGAAAATGTATCTCACTTCTTCCTCAATAGTCTCCTTCTAATCTAAAGAGGCAGAAAATACCTCCACTGTTTAAAAGGCCCCATCTTCTCCCCAAAGGGAAACAAGTTATCAAAATGTCAATAGCCTTAGTCATCCCACAAATAGCTAATATTTTAATAACAGGAAATTGTATTTTGAATAATTAGAAAGTAAAACTTAGAACTGACATTTAATTTTGAGGCTACTCACCCCTCCTGGCTTACAGCTGTAATAGCAATGCTGGGGAGTGTCGTCAAAGGGAGCGTGGTTGGCCGGGAAATGCCATCGCCATCAGGCGTCCTGGCCCTCTCGCTCTGTCTCTGGGACAGCGGCGGTAACTGCAGGTTTCCTGAACAACACCGTCTCCCTCTCCAGAGGTCAATCCCAAGTGTGTTACTAGAACTGTAGGATTTACTCAAGCTACATTCAAAATAATCTTTAACATTCTGGAGGAACAACAGGGAAAGAAGAAAGGAGAAAAAAAAGAGAAAATTCAAATGTTAAAAATGAGGCACAGTGGAGTAAAATAAGAAACTAAACGATCAAGTTGTCACTCACAAAGTCCTGAATCATTATCTCAGGAGCAGCATCTAACAATGGCGTCAATAGCTTAATAGAAATCAAGAAATGGGGGAGGAAAATTCACAACTTTTAGAACAAACATATCAATTGCATGTTCATGGTGATCTTTAAGGCTGTAGATAATGTTTCCCATTTATGGCATGTGGATTGAAGGGCTTATCTCCTTTCTCTTTTTAAGACTTTCTTTTTTCTTTGTTCTCTTTTTTATTTGCTGAAATGAAAGCTTATAATTAAAAATATTTAGGAAATCAATTATATTCTACAACATGGGAACAATCTTTACTGGCTAAAGTATAAAGTCTCTAGTTTAGAGTTTTTAAGTAAAAAACATTTTCTCTCATAGAACAGCATGATGGAATAATTATGAAATTATGGGTGACTGCTATTCTTGTTCCAATAAAAGTTCTTCTCAAGATTGAGATTTCTTTCTCTATTACTCCCATTCTATAAGAGAGCAGAAAAAGAAGAGTATAATTAATTCAGTCCTGGGGTGAACTACAATGTTCAATACTTTCTCTGATGCTGACATACATGAAATTCTTGTGAGAAGATAAAAAGCATTGTTCTATCACCAATGATAAGTTATTTACTCTTCCTATACATCTCTTGGTGACTGTGGTTCCTGGGACTGCTGGGAGTTGGGGTCCCAGATAAGCTACTGCCTGTTGCACCATTCACACCAGCTCAAAGACAGAAAATGCTACCGCCCTGCAAATGGCCACTGATAGCAACTTGGAGTTTAAAAGATACAATGGTCATTCTCTACTTTTATCTTAACAGGGAATCATGGAAGTCCTACCATTAAGCCGAGGTCTTTCACCTGAAAGTCATTCTGTGCTTATAAAAACACAGGTACTTTCCACTAGCCCTTGAAAATAGACTTAGGAGCATCTGGCACTAGACATTCTCAAGTTTAAACAAACATTCTCTGCCCCCCTCCTCCATCCATACCTATCCTGGTTCGTAAAGAGTAATTAACTCAAGTTTAAGGTTTTAACTGTGTTCGTTTAACAAATATTTGTTGTATACCTACTATAGTTTTGCACTGTGCTATTTAAGAAAGATACAAAAGCAAAAAAAAAAAAGGCATAGTAAATGTTCTCACAAAACTGGTATTCTAGCAGTTTACATTTATCTGATCCACACAGGACATTTTGATGATGGAAATCTGGGCATGAGTAGGCCTGACAATTTTCAGGGGCCCCACTCTCCTCACATAATTATATTCTCTAGTGTTTGACTTATCATTTTGGAATACTGTTTATTTGAGATTCTGTGAAAACACAATTCAGTAACAGGAAGAAAACAAAACAATCTAGAATTTTCCAGAGTTTGAAATATTCTGGAATGCATCCAGTGGTTTATTGTTTAGTAGTGGCTGTTACATTAAATGAACCATAAGCCTAGCATTTGCTGTAATCAGCGTGTGTGCTCACAAGGGGCTGAGGTCAAAACTTAAACATTTCCTTTTCAAAAAACTTATAGACCAGTTAAAAAGACAGAATGTTCAAAGTCTTCCTAGAGACTCAAGAACAAACTAAAATTCGAAACTATAACTATGAATCAGTCTAGCTCCAAATACGCTTGTAAAGAAAGTGCCGATTCGTTGGAAAGCAAAGCCTTAAGACCATACTTCACCTCCTAGGCAAGAACCGCTGTGCCGGAGAACAGCAGTAGGTATACCATTAACTAAACACTAGCAACCGTAGTCTCCTAATACATTGAATATTTTCCCTTTTTGGAAATGGAAATATCAACAAGGCTTAACAGTAATAAATAAGCCAAGCGGGTATTTATTTGTTACGTGCTATTTGACAAGCAACAAAGTCACACCTATCATAAAATATCTCCGCGCTGACTTGATAACAAGCTTGAATTTACAGAGTTAAAGTCATTCTTGAGTTAAAGGAATATGTTTCAAAGGCCCTCAATTAGTGTGAAAATGCATTACCACAAAAGAACGTAATAGAAAGCTTTTCAGTGATCAAGTTAAATACCAGAAATATTAACAATGTTTTACAAACTCTAATTAACCCCTGTAGAGCTATTCGCAATTACCTAAAGCTCTCTAATTCATAGTCATAACTTACGCAGTACTAACATTCTCAAAGGCAAACTTCAGCTCCATCGATTCTCAATTGCTGAACCTGTGAACTTGGACTTACTTTCTTGTCCTGATCAGCACAACTCTGGCTGTCTCTGTACCACTCATCAGATCAAAGATTTGGGGCAAAGAAATATTAATTTGAATGGTACCTTTGGAAACCATAATTTTTAAAATGTATACACTGCCCAAAATTAACTTATGTCTTTATGATTCCAAGGGAAATGCCCAGCTTTGGATTATCTTTGTGTTCTTGCATAATCCCTGTTTAAAAATCAGTATCTTTGCCAATGCAATACCAAAAGATTATCACAAAAGAGCTCGTGTGAAACCCTGCAGTTCAGTAGGAAAAGTTTTCGGGAGGAAGGAAGGGAACATCGTAGCGGTTCTTTGTCCTACCCTTAGATCAAAACTTACCTTACTACCCCTGGAGTGTCCAGGTGAGGCACACTGGTGCCTAAGCAGTCAAGGCTTTGTTGTTGCTTTTGTTGTTTAGTGTTGCCCTTTGTGTAGTGTATTTAAGTTTCTTTTTGGAGCTTGCTCTAAGTTTTGAATTCTTGCAATTACACTTATGGTGAAAAATGAGATCAGATATTTCCAAGGGCTTCTAGTGTGCTTGCATGCCCATTCAATTTGGATAATAGGCCAGGGTTGTTCAAGCCTTATTGAAACTAGAATGGAAATTATTGGAAGCATTAAGTGACACTTAACACCCTCGTCAAGACTAAATGTCATCATGCTCCATGAGACGATAATAAAAGTAATTTTGTCTTTGAAAAAATGTGGTTTTATCACAGGCAATCACCACCAATTATAAGAGTAATTTATGTCCTCCCTCTCTCGCTTCACTCCCTCCCTGTCTCTTTGTCACTTACACACATATCTCCTGGTCTCTTTACTCATTTTCCCCTTTTCAACTCCTTCCCAAACCAGCTGCTCCCCCTCTCTAAATGATTCTGTAATCCCTTTGGTCATAGTTAATTGTCCTGTTTTGTTTAGTACTTGAATAACACTTAATTTACCCTCACCTCTGGAAGTTAGTCCTCAAATGCAAAGTATTGAGTGTATACTATTCCTATCATTCATCACATTAAGTCTCCCACTAAAATCGCTTGTGTACTCTAAGTATGTGAAGGCAGTAGTTGTGATCACTCATTTCATTTGTGCATTCCCACAGAGCCAAACGCAGTGTCCTGCATGCAGCGAAGGCCTTTGCATACACTGTTCCCCTCACCAGGAGTGTTCTTCCGCCTACTCACAGGGCCCTTTGCGCTCTGTCTGTGTGGCATCTTCTCATGTTGCCCTCCATAAACACTCCATTCTCACCATCCAATCATTCTTTGCCCTGACCAAGTTCATTTTTCTGTACAGCTCTTATCACAGCTGGGATTGTTTTATAACTTACTTATTTACTTCTTCCCTCACCTCTGGAATATAAGCTCCAAAGGAACAGGGACTCTATGCTATTTCTTGCTGAATCTCTAGAACCTAACCAGTGTTTGGCACATAGTAGGTGCTAAATTAATATCAAGTAAATATTTAAATCACCAAACAAATGTTTGCTGAGTTAAAATAAATGAGAATATAATAAAATATCTCTTACATGGGATAAAACTTCCTTCAGAAGTGTGGTATATAAAATGTAAAGTCTGCTAAGTTGCTCTGGTTCTGGGGGAATAGACACTGTAACATTTAGTATGATCTTTGGCACTGCCATCCAGAGGCTGAAGTGCACAGTGAAATATTCTAGGTCAAACTGTCCATTGGAAACAAAGTGCAAGCCACAAATGGGAGTTAAATGTGTCATTTTAAATTTTCTAGTAGCCACATTAAAAAAGAAACCGTTGAAATTACTTTTAACAATAGATTTTACTTATTGTAGAATATCCAAAATATTATCACTCTGTCATGTAATCTATATCGAAAATTATAATAAAATATTTTACTTTTTTAATTTGTACTACTATGCATTCAAAATCCAAGATCTGTTTTATGCTTACAGCAAATCTCTATTCGGACTGGTGCTTAAGTGTCCCGTGTGGCTAGTGGCCACCGTGTTGGACAATGCAAATCTCAGCAGTAACTATCTGGTGGGGCAAACAGTTGCTGAATGTGCTTTCCTTTTCTGCTCATGCTTGTTTGTGTACAGCCCTCCCATCCTGAAGCACCTCAGGGAGGATCAGGATTATTACTGGAGTATGCAATGAGAAAGAAAGAATGGGTGTCCAGCTTTTAGACAGAACGCATTGCTTAGTTTTAGTCTTCCAGAAAATAGAGTCTTGGAGCACACATGTGCAAATAGTATTCAGGAATAATCCCAAGCTTTTTTAAAAAAGGAGAAAAAAGGTTTCTAAAATCCAAAAACTTCCCTTTGGATATCTGAGCAGAGCATGGATGTCTAAACACAGCTTTTTCTGTCTGTAACTGAAAACATAGAATGTGAATTAAGAGAAGCGCTCTGTGGTCAAGGAGCAGAAAAGGGGGAAGTAAAGAAAGATAATGAGACCAGAACAAGGTCCCTCAACACAAAAGAGTAGAGATGACAATGGCAAAGGAGTCTGGTTTATAGGACTTGAGTCTCCTAGCACACCCAAGTCTCCCTCTGCACTTGCATGTCCTAGAAGTTCCCACAGCCATATAGGAACACAGAATGAGATCAAGAACTAGCCTCAGCTTGCCTGCCAAGGGGCTTGCTGCAGTATGAGGCAAAGGGTCCAGGAGTCCATGGGGTGCACAGCCCAAAGATAAGGGCTAACAGAAAGTGGATCCAAGACTTTTAAACAACCAGATCCCCCACTGAGTAGTTACATAAAGGACCCAAGCACTGGAGGAAAAGGTCAAACTCAAAGTGAACTGAGAAGGTGCACTGCTTGTGCCGAGAGTAGTTATCACCTGGTACTCCTGTCACATGTGTAAGCAGCGCTGGATCAAGGGCAGGAACCGGACAACCAAAGGTCTAGAGAAATGAGCTGCTCTTCAACTGGACTATAGTAAGCACTAGTGGACAAGGACAAGGCCACACATCTGTTACTATAATGTTAATTAATGTAAAGTTTGCCCCTTTGCCCTATGCCATATGATTAAAGAAAAAGAGTAAGAACTGGGAGAAATCCTGAAAGACTGGACCTTTACCCAAATGGTCACCATTTTGTATCAACTTGCAAGTTCAAGTTCATCCCAGCCCCTCCCACATCTGTAAAAGAGCAGTTTAACAAAAAAAAAAAATATGAGCTATTACAGAGAACAAACAAAATTATTTCATTTTTCTCCATCTTACCCCTTCCTTCTGCAAATCTGATTAGTAGCATATAATTTTTATCTAAATTACAAACATTAACTGAGTAAAGACTGGACAATTAAAGTCACAATAAGGAGGGACTAATCAATGGAGCAAAGGAGACACTTAACCTTAGCTGTCCAAGATGTAAGATTCTGAAGATGATGAGTTAACAGACTTCTTCAGATGACCTGGAGCAGGGCTTCTCAAACCTAATGTACATTCCTAGTCACCCTGGCTGATCAGACAGTTAACATAGTCTGATCAGGTATGGCTGAAACTCTGCATTTCTAATAAACACCCAGGTAATGCTAATGATGCTGCTCTAAGGACCACTCTTGAATAGGTGAGACCTAGAAGATGTTACATCACAAACTTCTTCTGAGCAGTTGTCAAAGGCCCAAAGGTAGGAGGTGACTCTCAACGTTTAGTTGCACTGGGTAACAGTATGAAAACAAGTCATCAGGGAACTAATAACGTGGGCGGTGTGGAAAGGGGAGTTTCTAAGAGTTCAGATGTGTGCATGCACCAGAGGCTGGTGCTTTTGTGCATGAAAACCACAAATCCCAAACCGAGCTCATCTCCAAGCTGCAGAGAGGGCAGTGTTCATGCTACCTCGCAGAATGCTAGGTCCCAGTGCTGGTAATGTCTGGGTCACAGAAACACCTCGTGACAAAGCAGTGGTGTTGTCCTTGCCTGTCCCGTGCATAGAACTATGGAGTGACTTCTTTACTGAGCAGAGGAAAAGTGGGCGGAATCTCTGCCTTTTGGAACTTACATCATCCGCTGTCACTGTCATCACGCTCCTGCTTTTCTTCATTATAGAGATGAAGAATAGGCTCTCTTAGGGCGTCTGTTATTCAGCGCAGCTTTCCTGGCAAGTTTTAAGACCTACAAAGGGGAAAAAAAAAAGACACACAAAATGAACAGTTTGGTATGCTTAGTTAAATACAAATTTGTATTCTCCAAACTAATATTAGAATATATACAATGTACATGGGTAAGTAAACATCATAATTTTCTAAGCCAGTTCAATGTGACTGTGAGAAAAGAGGTTCACAAAATACAAAAATCCAAGAAATTAAATGCAAAGCTATTTGGGAGGAGAGAAAATTATAACAATTGAGTTCCCAAATAATCAATTATCACTAAGAATGTAGATATAATTATGTATTTTTAAGGGGTTTTATACTTAAAAAGTGCTACCCCATAAAACGTTTCATTAACAGTCTGTGGGATTATTTTCATGTGTTTTTTTTCCTAATGAGAGAACACAGGATCAGAAAAATAATTTGGTCAATGTAACAGCTAAAACATGGCAGATCTAGAACTTAAGAGATATGACCCCTTGATACTATTATCAAAAATTTTTTTAAAAAAGAAAAGTAAAGCAATACAAAAAATATACACAATCAAAAACTCTTAACTTCACTTTTACTGTTAGTTTAAACCTCATGCATGAATAAGTATTTAGGTAAGTATTCATCACAGAGAATTTTAGCAACCAGTAGTTAGAAAAAGCTAGAAATCTCTAATTTAAATCACAGAGACCTGGTCATTTTGAAGTAGAGACACTACAGTTCATGGCATTTGTTTTATGTAGATCATTGGAAGCTGCTTCAGAAACAACCCTTATAATATTACAGAACTTTAAGGGTGTACTCTGGTTGTGGAAGCTCTGAAGTAAAACTAGTCACTGGTTTATCAGAACTCAGGCTATTAAAGCAGGCCCAAATTGAAAAGGCACATCATATCAGGCATATGATTGTATACAAGAGAATATGAAGAATTCTGAGTTTGCAGAATTGAACTGGAAAAGCTATACTATACAGCCATCAAATCCAAGAAGCATTCATCCATATGGTAGTTTCTCAAGATCTTGGTAAGGAAATGCCCTGCATTGTTGCTGAGCTCAAGAAGCTCCTGTTTTCTCACTCTGTACGTTTAAATGCTTAACACATGCCTGATTTGAAAAGTCTGCTTCTGTAACACGAAGATATATATAGATTAAGAGCGTAATGAAATGGTAGCTATGTGACTAGGAATACTAAGTAGTGGCATTGTACCATCACCCAGGAAACCAGGGTTGAATTTCTACCACATAATTTGACTATATTATGCAGCAGTTGGCAGTAAAAATGAGAGTAGATAAGAGAGGTGGGGCGGGGGAGAAACTTTGCCTTTTAAGTGGTCTACAGAGAGAACACTACAGGGTTTTCAGGGGTTTTATTCTATAGGCCACAGAAAAGAATTTCCTCAGCATACAACATATTTATAATACTGAGCTCTTCAAAAACTGTCCTAACAGGAGTAGGCAGAATTTCAGGGCTTCTACTCAAAGGCTGCTTGAAACCTAACAAAAGCAGACAAATAACAGATATTTTATCACAGAGTTACAGTCAATCTTTAGAGGGTGAACACACAATACAATATACAGATGATGTATTATAGAATCGTACACCTGAAACCAATATAATTAACCAATGTCACTCCAATAAATTCAATAAGAAAGAAAAAAGATAGACTTAAATAATAAGTATAATTTATTTAGTAGAGATAGTAGAGAACAATATGGCGTGCAAAAATATGGAAAGAAATTTAATGGACTAAGGGTGTATCATATATAGGAAGCTCCCAAGGTAAGGAAATTAATGACAAACAGAAAGATAAAATGTTCCAGAGTAACATCAGAAGGACTTTTGGCAAGCTACTGTATTTTTGTGAGGTCTTAGCCATGGAAATAAGCTTAAGTTTTATGACACTTTGCATGTGAGAGCTTATTGGATGAATTCATATGCCTTCAACTGGGAGCATATCCTGACTAGGAAAAGCAGGATCTCAAGTAACAAGGCAATTTTCCAAATGTCCTACATTTAAAAATATATTCTATATTCAGAAGTAAAACCTAACATTTGTTATATAAAACAAAAAAAGAAAGAGAGATAATTTTCTGGATGTTCCTCATTTGCCCCTCAAGATCCACACCTCTGCCTTCACCCTCCTGCCTGTGCCCTGGGAGGCTGGTCCAGGATCTGCACCCATGGCTCTCCAGCCCTCTGGCTCCTGTCTGTGTTCAGTCAATGGGAAACAAAGGTAACAGGTTAGAGGGCAGGAGGGAAGTGAGGTCCCTCTCTGCTGATCATCGTGTAGCAGTGACTAAAGTCCTCTATTTTAAGTCACAGCCCTGAGGGCACCCCTCTTCCAAGATGACAACTTTCCCTGGGTTCCATTAACCAATGTTTCCACTTGACCCTTCAGAGATAGGGCTTGTAGTTTTTCCACTATTGCTAGCCTTCTGGTGCCTCATCATCCCTTCAGACTTATCCTCAGACCTGCCTATCCCTCTTATTAATAGCACGTCCATTAATCTTTGTTTTACCCTCTATGGAAGTGCAATCTGTTTCCTGCTGGGACCCTGACTGATAACAGATTTGTTCCAAAAACTTTACAAACCACAGGGTAATTTCAAAATATCTTCCCTCAGTGCCTAGCACAGTGACTGACCAAAAAACAGGGTCTTAATAAATAATTGTTAAAGAATGAATGAACAAAATATAGTTGGAGTTCTAGAGTGATTTTATGGCTTTTAGCAAAGAAAGTTGGCAGGCATTGTATCGAGTTGCTTTGTGAGGAAGAAATGGTTTCACATTATCACTCTTTGGTGGCAATGATGATTCTGTTTGTGAGTTCTGATAAATGGTATATTTAATAGCATATTATGTTATAATATACTATAATATTACTATACAATAGCATACAATATAATTCATTATATAAGATATTATTTTATACAATGTGTCATATGGGAGAATAGGAGTTATTTATGCCATATCATTGCTGATTTTTAGTGTCACTTGTCTTTTGTTCAGTCTGCTGCAGACTGAGGTTTATCTTATGCCAGTTTACGTACTATATGGAAATACAGAAATGATTTCAAATATGTGTCATAATAATCATCCAACCAAGTAAGATGAGCACAAAACATCATAACAAGTGAGAAAACCAAGTCTTGGCACAGTGATGAAATATGCCCAAAGTCACACACTCTGCTGATTAAGACTAGAGCATTTGGGTTCTAAAGCCAAGCCTCTTAACCTATCACAATGCAGCTAATTTGACTTTATTCACATATTTTCAAGGTAGAAATGAATTATATGATTTTTATTTCATTTTCTGATGTCAGAAATATAAGTTAAATGGATCAGTGTTCTGGAAACATGCTCTTCAATCAGGCAAGGATAAACAAGAGTAATTTTTAAGAGATACCGAAGTGCTCGAATTTAAGTGCCTCAAATTTAAGGCAAATGTAGATGAGAGAAGAGGTCAGGTTATCTTGAGATTATTCTTATATTAGCAAAATTTGCTCCTCAATAAATAGAACACCATATACTTCATTAAAATGAATTATTTCTAACAGTTTCTAAGCTGATGAGTAAATTGTTGACTATAAATTCCATTTCTTGCATATTGTAATAGTTTTCCTGTGGCTTTATATTTCTTCACATTAAAGATGTTTTAAAGTTATATTATTCTTTTATAACATTCTCTTACACTCAAAGACTACAGTATTCCTCATATAATTTCGCCGTTTTCATGTCTCTCTTCTCCACAAAGAAGTAAAAGCTGAAATAAGGGAAAGGGTACTGGCTGCTGTAGCAATCATGAGAATTCCTCCTTCAACAGGTTCGAGTTATCAGTTCTAGTAATCCCTGGCTGATAGAAATTTCAACAAATTATGATAATCATTTTAAAAATATTATGTATATCATGGGTACATGCTAGACCAAACTTTGAGGAAATAAGAAAAATAAGAGTAATATTTTGAGGTTTTAAGAAAGCTACTTTTTTGATTAGGTTCCACTTAGAGGTGAGATCATATGGTATTTGTCTTTCACCGCCTGGCTTGTTTCACTTAGCATGATGCTCTCCAGTTCCATCCATGCTGTCTTGAAGGGTAGGAGTTCCTTCTTTCTTTCTGCTGCATAGTATTCCACTGGTAAATGTCCCATAGTTTTCTGATCCACTTAAAACAAACAAGCAAGCAAAATATAACAAGAGACATTGAAATAAAAAACAAACTGACAGTAACCAGAGGGGAGGGAGTAGATAATGGGGGAAAGAAAGGGAAGGGTCGTCAAGTAACATGTATAAAGAACCCATGGACAAAGGCAAAGTGGAGTAGGATTGAAGGTGGGAGTTGGGGTGGGGCGGGGAAAGTGGTGGCAGGAAAATGGAGACAACTGTACTTGAACAACAATAGAAAAAAGGAAAAAAATAAAATTAAGAAAAGAAAGCTACTTTTTCCAATTTAAAGATTGCCTTTTATTCTGAGATGATGTTCAGAAAAGTTTCATTTTCTTTTTTTCTGTGTAATTGATTTACTGAACATTCTGAACTCAGTTGTGCATAAACATGTACCAGTTTTTATTTTTCTCCAATAAGTGCTTTCCATCTGCAAATGTATTTCATCTTCCTTCACAAGAGTTCACATAGAGTCCAGAACTCCAATTTATAATTTCCTTATATTTTTATTTTTTAAATATTTTATTGTTGTTCTATTACAGCTGTCCCAATTCCCCCCCCCCATTGCTCTCCACTGCCCCACACATCCTACTCCCCACTCCCGCAATCAATCCCCACAGTGTTGCCCATGTCCATGGGTCATTCATACATGTTCCTTGACTAGTCCATTCCCCTTCTTTCCAACCTAATCCTTTTCCCCCATCCCCTATGATCTATGTCAGTCTGTTCCTTGTTTCCACAACTCTGATTCTGTTTTCCTCACTTGTTTGTTTTGTTCATTAGATTCCTCTTATAGGTGAGATAATATGGTATTTGTCTTTTGCCACCTGGCTTATTTTACTTAGCATACTACTCTCCAGTTCCATCCATGCTGTTGTGAAGGATAGGAACTCCTTCTTTCTTTCTGCTTTGTAGTATTCCATTGTGTAAACGTATCATAATTTATAGATCAACTCATTTACTGATGGGCAATTAGGTGTTTCCAGCACTTGGCTATTGTAAATAATGCTGCTATGAACACTGGGGTGCATAGGTCATTTTGAATTGGTGTTTCAGGATTCTTCGGGTATAATCCCAGTGGAATCACTGGATGAAAAGTCAGTTCCATTTTTAGTTTCTTGAGTAAATTTCATACTGTTTTCCACAGTGGCTGCACCAGTCTGCATTCCCACCAACAGTGCACTAGGGTTCCCTTTTCTCCACATCCTTGCCAGCACTTGTTTTTTGTTAATTTATTGATGATAGCCATTTTGGTAGGAGTGAGGTGGTATCTCATTGTGGTTTTAATTTGCATCTCCCTGATAGCTAGTGATGTTGAACATCCTTTCATATGTCTCTGGGCCCTCTGTATGTCCTTCTTGGAGAAGTGTCTGTTCAGGTCCTCTGCCCATTTTTTAATTGGATTGTTTGTTTTTCTGGTATTGAGTCACATGAGTTCTCTATATATTTTGGAGATTAGACCCTTGTATGAAGCATCATTGGCAAATAGGTTTTCCCATACAGTTGGATCCCTTCTCATTTCAATGATGTTTTCTTTAGCTGGGCAGAAGCATTTTAATTTGATGTAGTCCCATTTGTTTATTTTTTCCTTTATTTCCCTTACCCTAGGAGATCTATTGGTGAATATTTTATGGCATGGGATATCTGAAATTTACTGCCTATGTGTCATGGCTTATATTTATGTCTTTTGTCCATCTTGAGTTTATTCTGGTGTATGGTGCAAGTTGGTGGTCTAGTTTAATTTTTTTTTTTTTTGCTGTATATGTCCAGATCTCCCAACACCATTTATTGAAGAGGCTATCATTACTTCATTTTATGCTCCTGCTCCCTTTGTTGAATATTAATTGACCAGAGACATGGATTTATTTATGGGCTCTCTATTCTGTTTCATTGATCTATTTGGCAAAATAGTGGAATACAAAATTAATATTCGGAAACAATGGCATTTTTGTACACCAACAATGAAATATCAGAAACAGAAACTAGGAAAAAAATTCCCATTTACTATAGCAACAAGAAAAATAAAGTACCTAAGAATAAACTTAAACAAGGAGGTAAAAGACTTGTACTCAGAAAACTACAGAATGCTGAAGAAAGAAATTAAGGAAAATACAAATAAATGGAAGTATATAATGTGTTCATGGATTGAAAGAATTAACATCATCAAAATGACCATACTACCCAAAGCAATCTATAGATTCAATGCAATCTCTATGAAAATACCAATGGTATAGTTCACAGATCTAGAACAAATATTTCAAAAATTTATCTGGAACCAAAAATGACCCAAATAGGCTCAGCAATCTTGAGAAAGAACAAAGTAGAAGGGATCACAATACCTGATATCAAACTATAGTACAAGGCCACTATAATCAAAACAATCTGGTACTGGCATAAGAACATACATATAGATCAATGGAACCAATTTATAATTGCTTTAAATCACTTGTCCTTTTTTTCTGGGCTCAGTGACCAGGCTGTGTGGCACCACTCAGTAGCCAGTGTATATAACTTGGCATGGGAAGGGGAAATGGTCTGCTTTTCTTTCTCCCTTCCTCCTTCCATTTTCAGGTTCTAACTCATTCCACATTGAAGTTGAGTGGAAAAGTTAATTAAAAGAAGTAAAAACCTTCTTACTTAATGGGGCATTTAATTACAGTTCTCTTGAGTGCCACTTCTTGTCTGGCAAAAAGAGAGTGCATATTGATGACCTCTCTAAGACAAGTGTTTAAATGCTGGCTCTCCTCTTAGGGGTGAGTAGGAACATTCTTATTGGGAAAAAATAACTTCTTGTCTCTCCAGCTCCCATCCCCATTGGTATGCATTGAATGTGCTGATAGGGTCCCCTTGAGCAACGGTCCACTCTCTTGATTGAAGTAATGACAAAATGGCTCAAGCCCCAGTGAACTTGATCCAGAATAAGCTCAAGCATCTTTGTCACATTAAGTGGTGAAAGCGTAGGCCCTTTTGGTGCTCTCTCTTCACTCCATTTCTCTATCTCCACCCTGCTAACTCACTCGATTTCTCTCTCCACCCAGATATCTTACTCTATTTCCCCCTTGCTCAAAAAGGCACAAAGAGAAGATCATAAAGTCTTCTGCATAAGTGACCAATGGAGAAATAAGATACTGTGTCAGTTTTTTATCAACATCTTTCAGACCCAAGCCAACCACTCTAAACTCTGCTCTGTGATGCTGGGGCTGGAACATTGCAAACTACATTTCACAGGTCCTCTTCCCAGCTGGCTTCCTGTAGTACTGCCGATGGGAATTAATAGTAGGAAACTAGAAGAGATTTGCAGACAAGGGACTCTCTTCCTTCTTTCAGGAGTATAGACAAATTGGGCACTCCCTCCTGACAGACCCAAAACCAACCACACAATATCCTCACCAGATAACTGCTCACTAGATTCATGGTGACCTCTTGGGGGTTCCAGCTCCTCCCAGTGATGACCCCTTATTCCTAGACTCTCATAGCACCATCATCCCCTTTATCCCTTCAGCATTAGAAATAGTAGCTTCTTCACTTATCTTTGGGTCACCTGGCTGACCCCTCTTTACTTTCATCACTCAATACTTTTGTAATCAGTTTCTTGTAGTAAATCCCTTTTGTTTTCCTAACAAGAACCTAAAGGATATAGAAGCTAATCTTCCTTTTATTGAAGGCAACCCCCACCTCTAGAACTGGCTCTACATCTTCAGTAGGCCAACAATTCCCTTCTTTAAAACTTCTTCACATTCTATACCCTCTACCCAGAGTTAGTTTATACGAGCGCTGGGAGGCTGCTGGGGTGATGAGTGGTACCATAACCAACCTGGCATCCTCTCAGAGGGAGTAGTCTGGGCACTTTTTTATACAGTCAAACCTCAGTTTTCCAAAGTCTTGGTTCTTGAACAATTCAGTTCTCAACCAAGTTATTCATGGAAAAAATATCTTGGTTGTCTAACAAAGCTTTGGGTCTCATTCTTGACCCATCAACCCCTTTCATGCTGATACCTGTATGATCAGTCATTACCTGCTGATTCCTCTTAGGTGACAATCAAAGGAGATTCGGTTTTTGAACAAATCGTTTCTCAGTTTTGTAGAACAAATTAAGTTTGAGAACCAAGATTCCACTGTAATTCTCTTCTTAGAGAACATGGGATATTTTTATGGTTTTTAGCCCTCTGTTTGGGGTTAAATGGGGTCATCCCCATTTCTTAACAGGAAAAGTCCTATTCAACAACCTTTTAGATGTTAAAATGTTCATTTATAAAATGATGAAAATGTAACGGGACATGAGCATTTCTTTCTTTTGTTTCTTAATGTCCTCCACTGAGAAATTAAACACCGACGACGTCATGTCAGCCCTCTAATTCTTTGGAAATTTTGTTGACTCATAAAGCACAAATGCCGAAGACCCTGTAAACCAGACCAGTGGGTCTTAACTTTACAAAATAACTAGCATAAAGTCTAGTTGAAGAAAAGGAAGCTCTTCTGGTTTGGGCTAGCATCTTATGTAGTACGAACTGGGGAAAAATATTGGGCGAAGCAGAATCTGAATCGCTGTCCCCATTTGTAGACACACAACCGCCAGCTACAGCTACGCACCTCGCTCTGCACTTCCGCTGTCCTCAACGTCAAGGGGCCGGATTATAATTATCCATAAACTTTATGAGACTAGTAAAGTTCTAGGAAACTAACAACAGTAAACAAAAAATGGTAGAAACCAACTCTCTAGACTCAGCACATGTGTAAGCATGTCCAGAAGTTGATATACAAAATATAAAACTCCTCCCATGAGTTTGTATCTACTGGTCTCATGACACTTTCAAAAACTCAGGATTACTGCACTCCATTACAGCTGATTTTGGATTCAACTGTGTGGGAGATAAACAAGAGCCCAATGTGCTTCCTCTAAAAATTATTATAGTAGGATGCAAATAATGGAGAGCAAACAAATTTAATTTTAAAACTGTGTATGTAATATGAAAAGACATTTTCTGTGTAAAATTTCTTAAGACTATAAACACCCAACATTTAGATGTAAGCATTTCTGGAAGAGAAAAATCAGTTTGTTTAATTAGGCAATACACATCAAGACTTTAGAGATAAAAATTGAAAAGTATTAAGAATTAATATGAACTTAAACCATCAGCTTAGCCTTGAGGCAGAATAGTAAGAAGCTAGTAAAATTACTTGGAAAGTGGAATGGGGAAACTGAGAAAGGTTGCTAACTGAAACGGGCCTCATGCAGCACCCTGAATCACCTGCCTCCTTCTCCCTTATGAAGCCACTACTTTAAGCATTAAGCCCTCAGGGCAATGAGGTCCTGGACCAGAGCCTCGAATCTGTTGGCCACAGAAACAGAATTTTGGTCAAATTGCAGGTAACATCTAGGCCTCAGTTGTGTTTCAGCTCCAGGCCCAGAAAAGCAGCAAAACCATACAAAGCAATACCATGGCTGCATCAGGACCAGCTATGATGACCAATGACCCCTACCCTAGCACAAACCAATCAGTAGACACCACAACCCTGACCTCATATGCTCATTTTGATGAATCAGCATATTAAAGGACACACATAGAAAGCTGATGAATATTCTATTGAGATTCCCCCCTAAGATCCTTCCTAAAATTCCTGCCTATAGAAACCAGACAAAGCCTTATATAAAGAAAGCCTTACTATAAAGGACCCAGCCTGCACATGTGCTCTCTCTCTAGAGCACACCACACCTTCTTTCTCTGGGTGTGTACCTTTTCTTTCTTTCTAAGTTCTAAGGGTCCCCACAAGACTTGTAACCAGGGGGGCAGCAGGCAATGGCAGCTCATCCTAGGATAACCCCCTGAACTGTCCCCAAAGGTCCTTCTTTTGCCTCTGTAACTTGTTCCTGAGTCCATGCAGCCCAGCTGGCTCACTTCTTCTGCCTCTGTGACTTTCTTTCTAAAAAGCCAAGGCAGCTCTCTGAGTAGCCCACTCAAATCTTGTCCTTGAGTGTACTTTCACTTCGCATGTTAAATAAACTTCCTCCTGTGCTAGAGTTCTTGCCTCTGAATTCTTTCTTTGCTGAACTGAAGAACCAAGAGACAACATCACTGCCAATAGCCTGAGAGAATGACAGTAACAAAGAGATAATGGCATCCCTTTAATAGTCATCAGACTGCAAAGTAGCTAAGCTAAAGGCTGCTCTGAGTAAAGTGTATCTCCTGAACAACCACTTAAAACCAATTTCTACCATAAAATGTATTCTCTCTAAATTACTAATACGATCCAAACTTGAAACGAATTCACATGTTGACAAGAAAAAACTTCTTAGTATACAATTTGTTTAGATGAATATTAATTTCTGACACTAACAGAATAGAAAGTAACAAACTATTCCCATGTTTCTACTTGAATAAATAATGCCTTAATGAGTTTATTAGTGAGTTTCTCTCCAGGAAAAATTGTCTAAATCAGAAAGTTTTAAAGAAACAAGTTATTATTTCTACCATTAAAAATGTTACTGGCGCCCTGACCAATATGGCTCAGTTGGTTGGGCATCGTCCTGCAAAGCAAAAGGTCATCGGTTCAATTTCCAGTCACAGCACATGCTTGGGTTGTGGGCAGGGCACCTGGTCAGAGCGTGCCTGTGAGAGGCAACCAATCAATGGTCTCACACGTTGATGTTTCTCTCTCTTTCCCTTTCCCACTCCCATCCCCTCTAAGAATAGATAAAATATTTTAAAATGTTATTGGTACTATCAATTCATCCTTTATAGTTTAAAATGCCATAAGGAGGCAATTTTATGTTTCATCCATTTTTGTCTTCATCATAAGTATTGAGAAAGGATAAAGAAGCCCTATATTCAATGGCATATTTAGGCCCTATATTCAGATCAATGAACAATTTGATATTATAAGATCTTTCAATTTCTGAGGGTTTCCATCTTTGAGTTATCATTGTACTAAAAAAGTGACATGATCACAGAAGATTTAGAAAGTATTAGGGAATTCTCACTACCTCTTAAAATTAACCACAGAAGCTCTACAACATAAAGGGTCAGCATGGACAAAGGACATTCAGTTCACTTACGTATTTTTGGGGTACCTGCTCATGCTCAAATTGGGATCGTCTAATTCTACCCTCAGAGCTATTAGGATTTCAATTCACATCGCTGACTTTCAATGAGAGTATAAAAATTATTTTATCATTTCTTATGGCTGAGTGGTATCCCATTTTATACACATAGCATATCTCCTTTACCCAATCATTTATCAAAGGGTACTTCAGCTGCTCCCATGTCTTGGCCACTGTGAATAATGTTGCGGTGAACAAAGGCAGAGGAAATACTGCCATTTGCAACAACATGGACTGACCCTGAAAATATCATGCTAAGCAAAATAAGTCAGAAAAAGTCAAGAACCATATGATTTCACTCATAAGTGGGATATAAAACTAAAAGCAACAAATGAACAAACAAGCAAACAAACAAAAACTATGGACACAGACAACAGGATTGTGGTTACAGAGAGAAGCAGGTAGGAAGGTATTAAAGGGTAAAGGAGGTCAAATATATGGTGACAGAAGATGGTTTGACTTTGAGTGGTGGGCACACAATGAAACATACAGAACATGTATCATAGAAATATACACTTGGACCTATATAATCTTATTAATTAATGTCACTCCCAATAAATAGCATTAAGAAATTGCACCCATGATCCAAAATCCCCATTTCCATCCATTATGGATATTGCCCACTTCTTCCTTTGGTTCCTCAACAATAGCAACAAAAACGATCAAGAATCCACTGAGTGACAGGGAATGCTATGGGTAATACAAGAGGAATATAACAGAATTCTTGAACTTAAAAAGTGCACTGTCTAGTGTTTGTAGGGATGAATCAATGATTATTCTTTCCACAACACTTAATGTGCTCTTGGCATGCATCAGGCTCACAGTGCTGTGTGATAAGTGTTATGACAAGAATAGACAATGACTTTATTCGGTGACTAGATGACTGAAGGCCACCTCTATGAATGAGAATGATCAAGAAGAGCTTCACAGAGGAGGCTCCAGTCCTTTCATGGGTGCCATAACTAAGGAATGAAGGATAAAGCCCTTCTGCTCTCCTTATCTATTTTCCAGAGTGATCTTTTTAAAAAATGAACACAATTCCTCATATTACTTCTCTACTTTTCATTTTCCATGGCTTCCTCTTACATTTAAGATAATCCCCAAGCCTAGTATGACCTGAAGGTCCCAAAGATCTGGTCCTTGCATACCTTTCAGCTTCAACTTCCTATGTTGGCTTCCACATGCCTCCCCACCTTATCCCGCATCACTGTCCCCTTTAACTCATTTATCTTTAGCCAAACTGCATTTAGGATGTATCTCAGAGCCTTCTTGACCCAGGACTTTTCTTTCACTGTAATACTTTCTCGCTTTGGCCTCGCTAAATCACTCCTCAGCCTTCAGCTTACATGTCGCTTCTTCAGAAAAGCCTTTACTGACTTCCCCCATTTGTCACAAGGATTTATCACATCATTACTTTTTCTTATCCACAGTATTCATCATAATGCTATATTTACTTTTAAGAATGCATAGTTTTGAACCTCTCAGAAGATCAAAATGAATATTATTAAATTACTTATTCCCCGTGCCAAGTAATAAATATTTATTGAAAAATATTTGAATAATAATATAGCTGTGAATGGAATAGATATGCTTTATGCCCCTGTCTGGATGCATTAAAAACATGATAATCCAAACGCAGAAAATAGCAGGGGAAAAGAGATAGAACCAGAATGCCTGGTAAACTACAAATATCAGCTCACAAATAACAATATGGACAGGATATATTATGGACAGAATATATATTCTTACTCTTGTAGAAGGATATAATTGCTTTGTAGTAGGCACTATTCTATAGTGTATGTATATATGTGTGTATGTATATATGTCTGTGTGTATATATGTCTGTGTGTATATATGTAAAATACTATACTATACAATAGTGTGTGTATGTGTGTGTGTATAAAATCTCATGTAACCCTCAAAACTATGTTTGTCTCCATTTTACAGGTGATAATTTTGATGCATGGAAAGGATAATTCATCCAAGCTCACCTATCTAGGAAAGCAGACCAGGATTCACACCCAGGCACTGTGTCTGCAGAGCTGATGCAATTAGCCATTATCCTCCATTGCCTCTTGGAAGCAGCAAACAAGTATTATTTATCAAAGAACAAGCAGCAAATGAAGATGGGTTAGAACTAAGATATGGAGGATAATTGGGAATAAAAGCAAGATTTCAAGACAAGAAAAGAATACAATTTTTTAGAATAAAACTAATGAAACAAAAAAGAGATAAGATTCTATTGTTTACAGAACATATAGAGCCTATGAAAAGCTACTCTTTTATGTTAAATTGGAAACTTAGACTATGTGTATAAAACTGTAGATTTAAAATGTAACTAAAAAGGCATAATAATTTGACACTACTGCTCTTATGCTCCAGCAAAAAAATCACAGGTATTTTCTTCTCCTAAATAAGGTCTTTGATTCAATACCTAAAATTACTTTAATATAAAAGACCCTTGATATTCATTTACAAATGCAATATCCCTGGGCTCTTAAAAATTGTCACCACTGTAGTACTTTTCAAACACGTTTCATGGGACATGTGGGAGATAGAGGAGACTTTGGCTGAAGTTTTCTTCTTAGGCTCAAAGACCCCAGACACTCATCAATTTGAACCATTTCCTGTCTTCAAAAGAAAATGGAAATAACAAAGTGCAACAGTTCATTACTGTTTTAAGCAAGCAAGCACACAAAGCTTCTGCATGGTCCTTTCTCAGAAATATAAGTATTGGTTTAGCCAAAAAGTCCATTAAGTTTTTCTGTAAAATAAAAGACACATATTTTCATTTTCACCAGTAACTTTATTGATTTGGTATTTTGAGTACGTCGGCTATCTCCTGCTATTGGCTTCCAGTGGGTAGAGGCCAGGGGTGCTGCTAAACATCTTCCAGTGCGTAATACAGCCCACAGCAAAGAATTACTTGGTCAAAATGTTAATAATACCAAGAAACTTCACAAATCTCTTTTGACACATTTGATCAGTCACAGCACCTTCTCCACACATTGCACAATTTTTTTTTTGCATTTCAGTTGCATTTTACCTTTATTAAATTACAAAACATAATATACTGAATATATTGCATATTTTCTTCTATCTTCAATATTAAAATGGCTGTACAAAAATTCACCAATTCTGATACTTTTTTAATGCACACTAATATGACAACTGTCACAATACAATGTAACAAAATTGTTTTGAATGAAGTTAAAGACAACTAAGCACTACTAGAGCTATCATATGGAAAAAACTAAACAAATTTTTGGCCAACCCAATAATGCTACATTATTATAGACTTTCTATGATGAAGGTCCCAAAGATGTGAGGAATCTTCCCAGGACTTCAAATGAATTACTGCCATGACATTTACTGGTTTAAGGGAATTAATTGGATATTAAATCTGCCAACGATTACTGTCTGTTTAGAAGCAAACACTCAATTTCAGGCCAGTCTGTCCCCGACCTACTACAAGGTCAGGGATTCATATTGACATGGAAATACCCATGTCAGAAACTATCATTTCTTTGCTTATTTTCTGAAGATGCAAAATTAGGCCTCACCCTAAGAATGGACTCACACATGAATTTAATAAGCACCTAAAATATTGGGTATATAAAGGGTAAGAGAACAGAAAGAACAAGTATTAGAGGACAAGTGGGCTTGGGAGCCACAAAAACTAAATTTTTATCTATTTTACAGACTGAGGCTCCGTGAAAGATTTTCTGTAACAAGAGGTGCTGCCAGTTAAAAAGAAAAGCTTGAAAACCACTCTAATAAACTGCCTAAAATATCCCCATAAAATGCCAAAGAGCAGTGTTGTTCTAACTTTATTCATTCAAGCTCCAGCTTTGTAACATTTGCTATATGTGAGTCCCTCATTTTACAGAGGATGCAAAGAGCCTGATAAAGGTCGGCTGGTCATTCACCAAATAAGGGGCATAGCCAGGGCCACACCCCCAGGAGCCTGTATTTGGGCCAGTGTGCTCCACTTCAGTGCCTGTGTTTGTGCCTCTAAATTAAAGGGTGTTGCTTTGTTCTGTTTTTTGTAAGGCTTATTTATAAATTAGAGCGCATGATAAAACACATAAAAAAAGACTTTAATGCCAAGCAATTGAGTATATGAATTCATATACTCATGTTCTCAGGCATTTATTTATGCATCCATTTGTACCACAATTTACTGAGCACTACTGAGGGCCATGTAGTGCAGAGGCACCAGGAATACACAGATGAAGAGACATGACTTCTTCTAGCCCAAGGATTTTACAGCTAAGGAGTAGAATGGGGATTGACAGTTGATACAAGTTACATTACAGAGGCACTTACAAGTTGTAGCTTTAGCATACAGGAAGGTAATACAAGCCTTCCAGGGAGGACTAGGACAGGACTCCCAGAGAATGTAAATTTGGACATGCGCTTATAAGATAAGTAAAATTTTATCAGGAAGGCAAGGACCTACATCCAAGATTACTCTACCCAGCAAAGCTATCATTTAGAACGGAAGGGCAGATAGAGTGCTTCCCTGATAAGGTCAAGTTAAAGGAGCTGATTACCACTAAGCCCTTATTATATGAAATGTTAAAGGGAAATATCTAAGAAAAAGAAGAAGATCAAAAATACAAAGAGCAAAATGACAACAAACTCACAACTATCAAGAACCAAACCTAAAAAAGACAAAAACAAAAACAAACTAAGCAAACAACTAGAACAGGAACAGAATCACAGAAATGGAGGGTTATCAGCGGGGAGGGGAAGGGTGAAGAATGGGAGAAAAGGTACAGGGAATAAGAAGCATAATTCGTACATACAAAACAGACAGGGGGAGGTTAGGAATAACATAGGAAATGGAAAAGCCAAGGCACTTATATGAACAAGCCATGGATATGAACAAAGGAAGGGAATGCTGGTGGGAGCAGGGGTGCAAGGCAGAGAGGAATAAAGGGGAGAAAAAATGGGACAACTGTAATAGCATAATCAACAAAATATACGTAAAAATAAAATAAAATAAAAATATTTTTAAATGTTAAAACAATGCATGCTTTTAGGGTGAAGGAAGCAGTAATATTTCTGGTATTAGTCACAGGCATTTGCAGATTCTCTGGTGTAAACTATATTCAATGCCAGCCAGTTGTTATATGAAGGACAGCATTCTGAAAGAGGACTCAGAAAACTAGGTTGGGATTCCAACTCTGTCACAGTGGTCTTGTTTGTGCTACATTGGTAATTTACTTGACCTCTCTGAGACTGTGCTCTTATTTATTAAAACAGGCGCAGTGCCTTTTATCTCACAGGGTTATTTTGAGAACTAAATAAAACAGTAAGTGGTGCCTGGCAGGGTCTTATATGTATGCAATTGATTTCGTTAAATGATTTGCTAATCACAATCCTGTGAAAACATTTCAGTTAGGTTTTATCTCTTTACCTCAACACAAAGATGCCCTTTCAACCTGCTTCCTTTTAAAAAAACAACTGAAATAACATGACCTTATATAACTCTGCTTTAGAGCTATTTATGACTGAACTTTCTTATTACCAAGAGAACGTAACAACTACTTTCCTGGGGAAAGACAGTCTCCAGGGATCTGGGCAGGGGATCAAAATGAATCTGGCAAGGTAAACATTACAATAATCCTGAAAGCACAAATCATGAGATGAGGAAATAATATAATGTCTGACATGATATTAATCCCAAATCCTTTAGACTGCAGTCTATTCATGAATGAGTACAGGAAATAACAAACACTGATGAATTATTATGCAACCATGAATACAATATAGAACAGTAATTAATGGGAAAAAAGCAATACTGATTGTCTCTTTTACCACAAAGCTAAATAACATCATCTGAGTCACAAAGAGATTTTGGTCTTACCTACCTGTGCAGTACAGATTGTCACTACAAATAAGCCATTGTCCTAATAATAGTCAATTCAGATTAAAAAGTACTGGCTGTGAGGTAGGAAACTATATATAATTTTATTTTTATCTTTGCCTAGATGATAATAAAACAAATACCACTATCTTTGTTTAAAATGTTAAGTTTAAGACTATATCAAGTAATGCTGGATAGAGAGAAATTTACCTTCAGAGTCCACAATTTTTATCAGCAAATGAGTTCTGTTTCATTATCATCTGGTTGTGTTTTTAAGCTAGACAGAAAATGAGGCAATGGACTAAAGGCTGTTATGAGACATTCATTCATTTACTCAAGAAAAATAAATAGCATAGATCTACTATTTGACAGGCACTGCTAACAAGAGAAGACATCCAGTTTGCCTGCCAAAGGGCTCACAGTTCAGGACATTCAATGTTGAATAGGCAGTAATGAGCATTATGCATTATGTAGAGGAGAAACACATCGAAGGGATTTATTAGCATGAATAAGAGGATCATAGATTAACACCAGAGCATGGTTTTGAAGGATGAATGGTTTGAAGGATGAAGGATGAATTATTTTTCATCAGAGAAAAATAATTAGAAGAATAGTCCAGTTTAAAGAAACATTACAGACATTCAACATTATGTTTTATGAATTATATCTAGTTTGTATGGCTCTAAAGAATAATATCTGCAGGATGAATAGTAGTAGAAAACACAATTAGGTGTATAAGAGGCAGAATGTGTTGACACTGAAAGGTAATGCTAAGTGATACAAACTTTATTTCATATATAATATAAATGGGAGATTTTTTGCAGAATCATAAACAGGGGATCAAAATATATAGCTCTGCACTCCAGAAAATATGTTCTTGTGGTAATAACAAAGTGATATGAAGAAATTGGAATCTTGAAAGGCGGATAATAAGAAGACCAAAAGGATTTATCAAAAAATAGGAAGAAAATAGAGAGACAATAGTGATAGAAACCAAGGGTGTAAAGAAGCTTTAAGGAGGAGGTATAATAAACAGGGTCTTACAACACAAAAGGTCAAGCAAGCTAAGGACTGACAAGTGACTATTAAAAAGAGAAATTGGGTGGTCGTTAGCCAGCTTTGAAAAGAAGAGAGTTAGAGGTAGAAGCTTGATTTGAGGGGCGACAGGGTAAAACCACCATCTTTAGAGGCTCTAAGCACTAAAGATTAGAGTGCATCCCATATGGGACTCAAAATAAAGACAACACTGCAGGACCAATTTAGGTTAGACAGGGAGAAACAAAATCTAAAATAAGTCATCCTTATGACCACCCCAATGACAGATGGAGAATTTCTTTTATTTCTGGAACAAAGTCTTGATCCCACCCTCATACAAACCTCCAACAAATAACTGGCCTAGAAGAACTCGTTTCACTCACAGATGAATGAGGATCAAAAATGAAAGGGCACGAGACCTGCCAAAGGCAAGAAGGGAGGCCGAGAGGGCGGGAGACAGGCACAAAGGGAGGGGTCAATAAACGAAACACAAGGAACACTACTAAAAACTTACTATTTTAAGACTAGATAATTTCAATCAAGCACTTTGCTGTTAAATTTTGTGTGTGCATGAGTGTGTAGAGGAAAGATACAGAGATGATTTTATAAAATAAGTTCATAAAAGAGATACAACAATTGAGAGAATAGTGCCTAATACATGGTAGTAGACATAAGAAATATCTGTCAAATGAATTACTATTGTAAAACAACAAAAGAAGGTTAAACATGAATACAGAATTGGCAGAGCTTAGTGAATAAGTCAAAGCACATAGTAAAATCAACATCGAAATAAAGATCAAGTTGAAAGCAGCAAAAAGGAGACATTGCAATGCTAGAAACATTGGGGCATAGACTTGCATAGAGCAAGCAAAGCAAATTAGCAAGGAATAGGAATTTTACAGAATTGGAAAAAAAAACAAAAATGGAAAAGGTGTTAATATTAAGAGACAGATATCTAAAGGTATAATTTAAGATAATTTTCAAAAAAAAAAAGAATTTTGAAGAATGAAAAGACATAGAAAAGTGACCCGTAACAATGATATCTAAATAAAGTTAATAGATTCAAAAATGAAAAAAAAAAAGAATCATTCTAGAGTCCAGTAAAGAAATTAAGCCTCTAATTAAAAATATTTTTAGTAAGAATTTGTTTCCCGACTGGGTAGCTCAGTTGGTTAGAGTATCATCTTCATACACCAAGGTCGAGGGTTCAATCCTTTGTCAGGACAGATACAAGAATCAACCAATGAGTGCATCAATAAGTGGGACTACAAATCGATGTTTCTCTCTCTCTCCCTCTCTCAAATCAATAAATAATAATTCTTTAAAAAGAATTTAATATCTCATTGTTTATGCTATTACAGTTGTCCTAATTTCCCCCTTTACCTCCCTGCCCCAGCACCCCCATTCCCACAGTCAAGACTCTGTTGTCCATGTCCATGGGTGATGCACATATGTTCTTTGTCTAGTGCCTTCCCCTTCTTTCAGCCGGTCCCACCCTCCCCTCTTACAGCTGTCAGTCTGCTCCTCGTTTCTGTGCCTCAGGTTCTGTTCTACCACTGCACGTATTTTTGAACTTCAGATACATGTAATGGTACAGTATGTTCTCTCATACCTAGTTCCTTTTGTTCTGGTTAATGCCACTGAGTTACATCTGTTTTGTCACGTCTATCAGCAGTTCATTCTTTGCTATCTTGCTGACAACTTTCATTCTATAAATGTATCATAATTTGTTTATCCTTTCTCCTAGTGCTAAACAATTAAATTGTTAACATTTGGGGCATTATGAATATAACTGCTAAATATGTTTTGTACAAGGTTTTGTGTGTTCACGTATGCTTATTTCTCTTAGGAATTACCTAAGAGTAAAATACCTGAGTACACTCAAAGAGTATGTTTAAATTTTTTAAAAAACTGTCAAGCAGTTTTTCACAGCAATTTTAATATTTTACATGCCAACCAGCAATATATGAGAATTCCAGTGGCTGCAAATTCCCAGCACCATTTGGTATTGTCAAGGTTTAGTTAGTTAGTTAGTTCATTTGGATTCTAGCTCTAGTTTCACTGGTAGCAGTGTGTTCTTTCTTGTACTCAGTCTCCGTAGCGGCACTGGCACTTTCTTTGAGCCCCAGATCATGGCAGTAGGGTTTAGGCACCTCCTTTGACATATGGGGAGGTAGGTGAAGAGAGCCCCAGCACTTTGCTGCTGCTGATGATGATGATGATGATGATTTTGAGGGTTATGACAGGGACTTCCTGGACACAGAATCCTATTCAACAGCACAGATAATAACGTGACAGGAGTTTGAAAAGACAGCTGAGACAGCGGCACAGTTTGAGCCTGTTCCTATCATTAGCAATTAAAAAGAAGTTGGAAAAGCAAACTTATTTTTAAGAGGGAGATTTAAATATATGACTTTATTTAAATATATGACAGTAGTTATAATCCATTTATTTTTTCCATGTGTATGTTAAAACACCCAGCACTAATAGTTGAAAATGCTATCTTTACCCTCACTGAATTACTCAGACAATGTAGTTTAAAAATTACTTGATCCTATGTGCATGACCTATTTTTGGATTCTAGTATATCTCATTGGCCGTTAGTGGCTTCCCTACACCACACCGTCTTGAAATCTGTTAGTGTAAGTCCTCTAACCTGATTTTTCTTTTCCAGAATTGTTTAGCAATTCTAAGACCTTTATTTCAATATAAATTTCAAAAATATCTTAAAAGCTTACTGCAGCTTTATGCTCAAGAACAGTTTGAGTGGAAGATAGCCATGAACCTCTGAAAGGTCAAAGATGGCAAAGATGGGTAGGGGGAAAATGATGCACAAAGAATACTCCTTCCAAGGAATTACTTCCACACACACCCCTTCTACAACCACTACCCACCATTAATTCGTCTCTTCCTCCTTGAGGGGGTACAATAAGCCTTTATTATATCACATGTTATGTACAAACTATTGTGTTATCCTTTACTACTTCTAAGCTTGTCTTCAATGGATACGTTTTGGCATATAAAAGTTGTTTGAGTATCATGGGATAGGATGACATGAATCACATTTTCACCATGGAAATTAATGAGAATATTTCTTTCCATTTAGTGCCTTTTGACTAATCAGCAGGATTTTACAGAACAAATTAAACTACTTAAACAAGGCACCAGTATAACCTGTATATTGTCATAATGACATTAAGTAGCTTATTTGTACAACAGCTCTCCTATATGTGTCTATTTTAAATACAATGTTTGGTTATTGTGTGATACTTAACTCCTAGTCTAAGTTACTAATTTTATATATTTATTACGAGGACTTGTTTTTTTATTCATTGTAGTTTGTTCAGGAAATATGATTTACTTTACTATACCATATTATTTATTCCACTAACTACAATTTCACTCCATGGAACCATCTGTGGGCTACATTTGAACGAATGAAACAGAGGTGGCCTAGGTTGGCAATGTCATCATGAAATTTAGCTCCGTAGAAAAAGAGACAAAGGAGTGTATCTAGAGAAAAAAGCAATCGACAATGAATAAAAGATGTTGTTGTTGTTTTGGGTGAGAGTGGACTTGAATACGTCTATTCAGAGGAAAGAGCTGATACAGAGGAAGAGGTTGGAAGCAAGAAGACAGCTGACGGACTTCAAGGGGCTGAGAACTATAGCAGACAGACAGCTGGCATTCTATGGAAGCACAGGCTGGGCCAAGGATGGGTGCAGATGCAGCCACATTTCTAAGTGGAGAGAGAGTTTAAGTGAACAGACTGTATGTGTATATCCACAGTTTTCTTTTAAAAACTGATCTTAGGGAGCTGGAGGCCTAATGACGTTTCAGACTTACTAGCTGATTAAAAGGCATAAAAAGGCTTTCGGGGATGTTCTGTTTGGTGATTCCCTTTAACAGTAAAACAAGACCCTAATCTATTAAACAAGACTACTCAACTAAAAATAGCAACCCGTTTATGGTTGCCCCTGTCAAAATGTTTAAGTCCTATGGTCTTAAATTATGTACTATCAATATTATAAGTGTCTCTGATTTGCACAAAGTTGCAAACAGAAGACCTTAGTTCCAGTCTGTTTTAATTACTATGGTCTTAAGCAAATAAGATAATTCCACAAGTCAGTTTCCTCACCAGTGAAATAAAGGGATTGTGGAAGACAACTTCTAGTCCCTTCCCAGCTCTAGAATTCTATGACTCTATGGATTCACTAGGTTTTAAAAGGCAATGAAGCAAAACTTGGGGAATTGCTATTATAAAAGTTTCTGTGTCAAAGAATAAATCGATGCACTGACATTAAAAACAACACACCTACAGATTAGATTTAACAATACTGCTTGACTTCCAAAAAGGGCAGTTATGAAGAAGATGATCAGACCACAGATGACATCATGGATCATTGGAGGCTGCATTCAATTCTATTAGCGGCTCCTAGAATCACTGTTTGACCTCTAAAGGGCACATTTCATTTTTCTACAATGACAAGTGAAAATAATATGTTCTTTTTAATATTAATCATGCAACACCTCAAAATAATTTACATAGATGCCAGCTACCATTAGTGCACTTCACCCTAGAAATTCAGCCATGACTTTCATTAAATGAAAAAGCATTTCAGTCTTAATCTATTAAAACACTGAAATATCAAACAAGTGAAATAACTAAGATTAATTGAATTGAAGTAAATATATTCAAGATTTTCTTATGTAATTCACACATGTTACTGAAACAAGAAAGGCATGTATTGCAACAGTGACATTGACCAGATAGGACAGAATAGTTCCTTTCCTGGAACAGACACACAGAAGATGATCCATCAGAAAAGTAGGATTATACTACCACCCTATAAGGTCTGTAATAAGTATAACTACCAAGGAAGAGAGATGGCTAACCCTTAAGACAATATATACTTTCATCAGCTGAAAATTATTTACCTGAATTTAATAATTATTGATTATTCAAAATGTGAAAAGATTATATATTCATTAGATAACCTCTCATCTTTAGCACATGGTATAAGTAAGTGGATTCTCAAAACTTGAAAGTTGAATTAATTAATTAAAAATAAAGACAGGTTCTAGTCTCAAGAAGCCTTTAGCCATATATTAAAGGTAACAAAATTATAAACATCTTTCACAAATAGTGTCAAATGATAATAATAAGCATTTACTGATATCTAACTATATGTTAGACACTATTATTCTAAGTACTTATTTCTTTCAATCTTCATACTACCCTCGAGTAGTACTGTGACCACTCTTATTTTTACAGGTGACTTGTCACAGGTCACAGAGCTAATAAAGGTTGGAACACAAATCCTGGCTCCCTGACTCCAGAGCCAAGGCTTGTACCCACCACATAAGCTGCTGCATCACAGTCCCTTGGTTGTTGTTAAATCTGCAGTGTGTTTGTGTGTGTGTGCGTGTGTGTTTCAAGTGAAGTTGTGTTTCAACTGTAGCCTTCACTTGCAAAACATATGCAAGTATTCTATGCTATGCCCCCGCAAGATGTTTGCATCCACTTCTTTCTTTTGCTTGTCCATTCTGCTCCGTGTACCCAAATTCTTCAAAATCAGCTTAAACCCCATCTCTCTCATGGGATTCTACATCTCTCTCAACTCTGATTACAGAATTCTTCAATTATTCTTTAATTGGTTGATCTTATTTTGTTTCCAAAACTAGAGTGAAACTACCTTTGAGACTGAAAACATGTATATTTCAGTCTATCACAATGTCTAGCTTGTTAATGGATTCATTTGGTTTGGTTAATCAAGTTACCACAGTAAGAAAAGCAATACTGAGACCAAGTATACTTGCATTTGCTATGCTAATTTATCCACTGATTAAACATCAAATTTCATATTTAACTGTATTAAAATAAACACATAACTTGATGTAGCAAAGCACATATATTCACACATGTAGTCATATGTGAACAGACACAGAAATACCCTTTCCATGAAAATGCAAACCAATATAAGGCAAATGAATTATCTTTAAATTTTTTAGTTTTGTTGAAGTAGAAGAATTGAAACTGAATTTGAAAAATAAACAATGATGATACTGGATTTTGCCAGACAATAAGAAAACAAATTCATTAAGTTTTAAATTACAGATTCCCCAAGTTATTATAAGCTTTGCATTTCCAGCAAATTATAAATTCCTCATATTCTCAATGGTAGAAATAGGATTTTTAAAAATTTATTGGTTAGATGTTTAAGTTGGAGAAAGCTAACCTTTAGAACTATTGAGCTCAACAAATTAATAGCTATTCGACCTTGGCATGATTCAGTTTGGGGTATGATTAACCTTTGGTAAGATTATGAATCCAGGGGAGGCTTGTAATAGGAAGGAATTTATACTACATTTACTGTTCATAGCAGTAGTTATGGACTCTGTAGCATAGAATTGTAGCTTTTCCATGTGGGTGCCTGCTGAACACCATGACCCCAAATCAAAGGAAACTTCTAAAGAAATGAACACTGTAGTCCACAGTGCTAATCAATGTGTCTGTCCTAGGGTGCCCTCGTGACAGCAGCAGCCACACAGTGTGAGGCCTGCCAGAATGTTCCAGGAAGATTGTTCCTGTTCCTCCTCTGCCAGCTCTCAGTGAAATGCTGAGTTATCTGGCACCTCATTAAAAGAACATATATTTTCAGCAGCAGCAGGCACCTTCCTTGGCTTCAATTCTAAACACACTTGATATTACAGAGCACTTTATTTTTTGAAAAAAATCATGATTTCAAGTTATTTTACATTTTCAGTATATATAGCCTATATGTTAGCATATCTTTTTATATAAATTAGCTTTTAGTTACCCATAGTGTAAACAGTGAAGTATGAAAAGTATGGAATTAATAACAGAATATGCATAACAGCTCAGTGCTTTACAAAGCACTTTCACATAAGAGTCTCATCTAATTCTTTTATCCCCAGAAGGTACATCATTACTAGTTCCTTTCTGCAGATGAGCAAGCGAGGCTCAGAAAGGACAAATGGTTTACCCAAGGTCAGATAACCAATAATGTGATACAAAGTAAGGACTCAAATTAAGACCTCAACTCCAAGTTTAATTTGAGTTCTTCCCACTCTTATGGCCTAAATTGAAATTACTTTATTTGTATCTTAAAGGCATTTTGATCTTCTGTGCTCCCTATTAAAATTAAAACACTCCTATTATCTGTGGTATTATTAGATTACTTTTCTTACAAAATTTTTTTGAAAAATATTACATGTATGTATATATTATATATACCACAGAAGCATATATAAAACCTTTGAAATGTCCTTTATTCTTGTGTAAGCTGATAATTTTACATACACATTATTTTTGAAATAGTCACTGTGAAGAAGAAAATATCAATATAATTCAAAATCCTTTGCTTAACCTATCCTTACAATATAAAGCCTTCACTATGTGGTTATTCAGCATTAATAATAGTTATTGAGAAAATATCATCCATTGTATCTTCACCATAATTTATTTAACCATTTGCACATTATTGTACATTAAGATTATATCCAGGTTTCTATTAGAAACTATGCTGCTGAGAAGAAAACCATCTCTACACTACTAGGAAAAGACTGGTTTTTCAGTAGCAGAGGTAATAAGTAGCTACTCAGATGGGTTTAAACCTGCTTAATTGGTCAATGACAACTCACTTCAATAACCAACCTTCTGAAAGCCAGCCAATCAATGACACACCAAGACTCTGAAAGTCGGCCAATTGGAAACAGCCACACTTCAGTGACCATACTTTTGAAAGTCAGCCAAACAGCAATAGGCACACACTGGTAACCATGCTTCTACAACCGAGGGTCACCAGTCACTAAACACTGCCATATCGTTTTAGGTTGCTGAACAGGAAACTCCATGCATCCCAAAATCTTACAAAATCAGAATAATGGTTTGCTCACAAAGGTCCATGCCTAAAAAGCAAGGTTCTCCCTTGCATAAAAAGTGAAAAATTCAGTATTTTGTTTCAGATTTTGAATGGAAGATCAAAGATCTTCCTGTTGACAAAGATCATAATTTTTGCATATATTTATTCTTTTTTTTAATTGTTTAAGAACAAATGCTCAGTTTCAGTTTTATATCCCACACATGAGTGAAATCATATGGTTCATAGCTTTCTCTGACTGACTTATTTCACTTATCATAATTTTCTCAGGGTCCATCCACGTTTTCCCAAATGGCAGTATTTCTCCTCTTCTTATGGCTGAGTAGTATTCCATCATGTACATGTGTCATGTCTTTGTCTAGTCCTCTGTCAAAGGACACTTTGGTTGTCTCCACATCTTGGCCACCATAAATAATGCTGCAATGAACATTAGGGTGCATATATCTTTGCAAATATGTGCTTTCACGTGTTTTGGGAGGATAGCCAGAAGAGGGATTGTTGGGTCATACGGTAACTCTATTTTTGATTTTTTGAGGAGCTGCCATACAGTTTTCCATAGAGGCTACGTCAGTTTACATTCCCACCATCAGTGAGTGAAGGTTCCCTTTTCTCCACAACCTCTCCATACTTGTTATTACTTTTCTTGTTGATAATAGCCATTCTAAGAGGTGTGAGGTAGTATCTCATTGTAGCTTTGATTTGCTTTTCCTTAATAACTATTGAGGTTGAACTTTTCATATATCTGTTGCCCATTTGTATGTCTTCTTGGGGGAGGTGTCTGTTCATGTCCTCTGTCTATTTTTTAATTGGACTGTTTGGTGTTGAGTTTTATGAGTTCTTTACATATTTTGATATTAAACCTTTATCAGAACTATTGTTTGCAAATGTCATCTCCCATTTGGTCAGGCGCCTCTTTGTTTTGCTGTCAGTTTCTTTTGCTGTGCAGAAGCTTTTTAGTTTGATATAGTCCCATTCATTTATTTTCACCTTTACTTCCCTTCTCTTTGGGGTAAATTTAATAAAAATTATTTAAGAAATAAAAAATTCATAAAAAAGAACAAATTCTCATTAAAGTGATTATTAGGCCAACGAGCATAGTAATACATATTTTATGCCATGCCATTTTTTTTTCAGGAGTTATTTTAACTAGCAATGTCACCAGCAGGGTCTAAATATATCTCCCTACTTCTTTCAAAATCCAGCTCAAATCACATTCTTTCTCTGCAGCTTCTCACACTTCTGCCTCCTCTGGTCTGAATTAAATCTTTTCTCATCTGTTCTTCTATCATAATCTTTACACATGCTAACTTTACATTATTTATGTTTTGTATAAGCTAATTATTAGTGAACTTATCTCTCCCCCACCAAGAATTTTACTTTATACACCTTTGAATCTCAACAATACTGGTGCTATTATATTTTAAAATGTTTGCTGACTTGGTAGGCATAAATTGGTAGTTTAAGGTTGCTCTCATTAGTATTTTAGGCCATTTTTCAAGAGCACATGTTGACGTAAGAGTATGAGAAGACCAGAGTGGGTCCCAGAAAAAGAAACTCGGAAAGTACAACAACAAAGCTATGCCCATCGTGGGTCCTGTTGAAAATTAAAAACAAGAAAAAACAATTATCCTTTACAAGAATTAGCCAGCTCACGTGCTTTTTAATAATGAATGTTGTAAATGGGGCTCCCTGAGAAGCAGATGCTAAGGCTTAGATCAGCTTTCCAGATAATTAGTAGGAAGCACTCTCAGGATTCTCATTTGTAGAAGTGAAGACAAGGAAGCAGGTCTGGCCAGGGGAGAAGCTGAGCTTCAGTGCAGCTCCAACAAAGGCCTCAAACAATCCTGTGGCTCTCCCATGTTGAGTCCAAAGGACCAAGCCCTTTATACCCCCACATTGGCCTGTCACTGAACACAGGCTGCTCCAGGAAGGGACAGGACCTTGGTGAAGGCAACTGACTGAGGGAAATTCGTGAAGGCTGACAGCTAATACTGTTCATACTCTTGAAGGAGTATGAACAGTATTAGCCCAGCATCTAGAGCACAGATAGAGAACACATTCACAGAGTTTAGTTTAAGAGCATTTGATGACAGGACATTATACAGAGGAATGAGCAGGGTTAAGAAGACTGGCAAAAAAAAAAAATGGTGAATCACCCCAAAACTAGCAAATGTGGGAAATTATTATCACCCTTAGGCCTGAAGGAACAAGGGAAGGGGACTGTGCCACTGCCGTGGGGATCTCGTCCCAGCCGAAACCCGGGGTGACCGTAACCAACTGCGTGTATACATCTCACACTGAGACATGCGGGGGGAAGAAATCCGGCGGCCACGGGTCTCCTCCACCATCGCCCATCTTGGGGAGAAAGACCTCGTGGGTTGCTTAGCCGGGGGTTTTATTAGAGGCATTAAGACATATTTACATTGGATTGATTATTCATGGGATTAAGCAGAACAGGTAGGATTACTCATAGCAAGGCATTGGGATGTTGATTCAGATCCGGTGGCAGACACGACCAGGATGAAGCAATATTCAGAGATCAGCAAGCCAGAATTTTTTAAGATACACCTTTGCCAAATTCCTATTAGAGAATTCCCATCCCACAGACATGATCCACACTTGCTCACACAGGAATCACACGGAGCTGTGCTCAAAACGTGTAAATTCTCAGGACTGCGTGTTTACACACGTGTGGAAATCACTGCCACATGCCACTGAGACCAAACAAGAGCTGGAGTCAAGAACAAGGGGCTACTTGACAGTCACTGAAGGAACACAGCCTCTGCCAAAACTATGGTCTGGGAGGGAGGGAGAGGGGAGACAAATACTTCAACTCCCCTCACCTTCCCTCTCTGCTTCTCCTGCTGCCTTCCATAGCCAAAATTAGTGGGAATCCCCAGAGCGAAAGTCCCCAAGGTCAGCCTCCTACAGCAGAGAGAAAACGAAAATGGATCCAAAAGCACAAACAGAGAATAACCAGGACTGGCAGGGAAATGTTTGGCTACTCAAAGGATGGCCACCTGCTTAAGCCTGGCCAGACTCCCTTTCGTCTAAATTCTGAATGCTCATTAGTCAAAAGTCAGCAGAGCTGTGCCCAGTGGCTGACATCACTGTAGACTCCTTTGTCCGGGTATTAAAGGGAAGCTGAGCAGCATAGCTGGAGCTATTGTTCACATTATTTCTTCCCTGGCCAGACATCAAAGGTAGCCAATGAAGGTACGAAGAGTAAAGACCCAGACACACCTAGTCGCCTTCTTGTGTCTTGTAGTGATTGTGATGCATATGTGTATTTGGAGAAGCAGAAATACTAATGGCTTGGGGAAGGCAAGCCAACTGCATTTTCCCTTTTGTAATTCCATTTCGGAGTCCTTACATAAGGCAAGAAAGGTATTCAGACCAAGAAGAGCACTAACCTTATGCTGGTCTATGCAAGCAATGAGAACAGAGAGAAGACAGATGCAACCAATCTTCAATAATCTAGGGGTAAGTAGTTCTTAAATCCATTTAGGAGTGGATATTATTCAATGTATAAGTCACCTTGAGCTAAAGGGCAATTGGTCATTCTCTTTCCATTCCTTTTCATATCCCTTGTACTCTAGTTATAAAGGCTTAGTCATTAAATCTGAAAAACATCTTCCTTTAAATCTTTCAATACATTTATTTATGCTTCTCTTGTGCCCAAATGTCCACCTAATCGGCTCCCAGATGACCTCCCACTTCTTTCACAATCCAGCTCAAACCACATTCTTTCTCTGTAGCTTTTCACACTTCTGCTTCCTCTGGTCCGAATTAAATCTTTTCTCCTTGTTCTTCTATAATACCCTTTATACATGTTAACTTTATATTATTTATGTTTTGCATATGTAATTATTAGTGAACTTATCTCTTCCCCCACTAAAATGTTTATTTTATATATCTTTGAATCTCATTCATCTAACAGATACTCAACATTCGTTAAGCAAATAAGTAACCAAGTAAAATTTCATATGAAATCCCAGGGTGGGCGTGTGGAATCAGCACATACCTGTGCCTGCCGCACAGTAGGTGTGTGTGAGTTCTGGGCCTATGTGTCCTGGGACCCGCTCTTCGTTTGCCCTTCCCTGGTTTGGTAGAGTATATGTATCAGTGATTGTGTAAAGGTTTCAGATAATACTTGGCACACAATAACTCCTCAACAAATTGGGTATTCTCATTATTTAAGTATTTCCTAAAAGTTTTCATATTGACTTTATAATTTTTAAAACTTCTTTGCTAATTGTATTAATTTGAAAATGTTACACAGAAACATACTTTCAGACTACATCATTTCCAACCATAAAAATATTTCAAATTGTATGAATACAAACAATAGTGATTAAATATTTTATATATGCACAATGTGTCATAAATTGGAAAAATGTATTAATCAACAGCTTTAAGATCACATATTTCTGGAGTCTTGACTATCAATAATTTAAATAATTTACCCTGAAGAATAATTTACAGGGACCCTGAAGAATCTGGCCTGGACACTGACACTGAAACAATCTAACAGTAAATGAAAAAATGTCCATTTTATCTTTCTAAATTAATAAATCTCAATCCAACAATAATTTTTATACACATGTGTATGTATGTGTATATATGTAATATATATGTAACTGGTAACATTTATTTTAATCATTTGACAAAATGCTAAGTATTTTTTCCTTTGTGTGCTATGATATTCATAAGCTTTATGACCCCAAACCTTAGATACTGGCAACTTCTTAAAGACCATGTTTTAGTCAGTTAAATTTTTGTAAAGATTGATAGCATTAAATTATGTAAAAAATATTTACGATAAAAACTTACACAGTATATGTATTGGTTAATAGTGGAGAAATCTAGAATAAAAACAATAATAAATTAATTATAAATGACTCAGGTTGCAGGTAGAACTTCAGGATATACAATAAAACTTTTCATCTACATTGTTCTTTAAATCCTGAGAAATTCATCCTGCCCTTCCACCTCATTTCAATTTTTTAACTACTTCATACATGACAATAAATAAATTGCAATAGGATGAAGATCAGAATATAAATAAATCTACATAAAACATCCTTGAATAAACTATGAAAAAGAAAAGTAATCAAAACTTGGCACCAATCTTTAGCTCCACTTGTAAAGTATCACGTCAAGCCCCAGAGTGTATATGTTGAACTCAATACTTCTATAAAATAATGTCTGATGTGTGAAAAAAATCTTGATAACAATAAAGAAGTGTTCGTGCTGATATGTTCAATTGAAGTTTCTTTTATATGAAATTACTAATTAATTGCCAAAATATTTTTCATGTCTTTTACGTGTTTCAAAAGAACATACGGAAGTTTTGTGAAGGCTGTTATACTAATTACTTCATAAAGCATAGTTTTAAGAGACAAATGCATTGCCCTGGCCAATGCGACTCGGTAGCTTAGTGTGTCGTCCCATAGACCAAAAGATTGTGGGTTCAATCCCCAGTAGGGTCATGTGCAAGAAGGCAATCAACTGATGTCTCTCTCTCTCTCTCTCTTCTCCCCGCCACCTTCCTTTTCTCTGTCTCTAGAAGCAATGAAAAAATATCCTTGGGTGAGGATAAAAATATAATAATTAAAAGACAAATGTCTTAAAAACCTGGTTTCTTGCCTTTTATCCCACATTGTATAATTCACACATCATATTCTCCCACATTAATCTTTTTTTTTTTTTAAGATTACTCTAATGCTTAGAAAAACTCAGTGATCCCTACCTCATAAAGCTCAGACTTTGCGCCTGGCTGTCTGGGACACAACCCCCACCTTACCTCCCAGTCACCATTGCCGCCTCAGCCCAGCTGGTCTATGTACCTCACACTCCTGGGCTCTACCTTGTCGTCCTGCCACCTTCCCCTCCCTTAGAAGGGGAACACCACATACACACATGCCACACGCACATACTTCGAAGCCCAGCAGAATCCCTGTCTTCCTGGCCAGAGAGGAAAGGACTTCCCCTTCAGAACTGGCAGTGCACTTCACTTGTGTGTGCACCACCCATCCAGAGCCCAGCATTTTCTACTTGAAATGGTTATTTTTCCATGTCCCCTTCTGGAAGGTGAGCTCCAGAAGAGCAGGGTCTTTTTATCATATCACCAGTGGTTGGCACATAGTGGGCCCTGGATAAACATTTTTGAATAAATGAATATTGGTATACGAAGATGTGGATCCAGATGCCAGCTCTGAACACGACTGAGCAAGCCACTTAATTTCCAAAACCTCAAATCATCTCATCTATAAAGTGAAAGAAAATAACATCTGTATTCCTTCCTCACAGGGATGTTGTCAACATTACATGAAATGATGTATGTGACAGCATTTTTTACTTGAAATGTGCTACACAAATGCTTTTATTATACATTTTATATCCCTCCACAATGCTTAATATACAATACTTTGCACATGCTTTGTATACAGTAAGCATTCAATGAAGCATGCTGATTGATTGAAGATGGAAAAAAAATCTACATCCATTATCATTGACATTCTGCCCTCCTTTGAAAATTGTGGTGGCTAAATAGCTGCCTTTTTCCTCTTCCCGAGATATTAAGTGAACAGAGATTTACTTTGCTAATCTATTCATTGAGTGCTGAGGATTACAAGGCTGTTATGGTTCAGAACTGTTAGTAAGCCTTTGATCTAAGCACTAAGTGAGGTTCAGTTACACCACCCCTGTTCTCTATTTCCTTCCACTGTCATGGTGAACTCAGCACCAGCCGAAACACTGCCCCCCTGGGAAGTGCCGGTCCTGGTTGCATTTGCAGGACTGCACATTCATCAAGACCAGAATCTTTCTCTTGACTGTGTTTTAGTATTTGTCATTAATTATTAATAATTATACCATAAGTTGTATATTTAAATTAATCACTCATAAACATAATCATTCTTTTCATCACTCATAACAATTTTTCTAAAAATGATTTCAGACAAAGTTCTAAATAATTTGGCATTGTAGGTGGCATTTTTTAATTATATTTTCTGAATATAGCTAAATTTAGCATTTATAAATCTAAAAAATATAAATTCAATAAGCAAAATTGAAAAATTGGATAATAATATATATTATTACGTAGGTTTTCCCCATTAAATTAATCACGAAGCCAAACAGTAACCATGAAGAAAGCAATTTTTGAATTCACCTAATCTTTTTTAAAGCATCTTGCATCGTGTTCTTAGTACAATACTCACATTTTCACAAAAGAATCATATTCACAAAAGAACTTTCCATCTTTTGTTGTATTCAAGAGTGAAAAGCCACATTCAGAGCTTAGGCAAAGTTGATTAATATGCTAAACAGACCTCCAGAGATAGAATTTCAGATGTTATATTTCTTGGCAAGCATCACGACAGAGTTTTTATTGATACTCACTATGGAGCTGTCACACAAGTCAGTCAGCTGACAGGCACCATGAGAGGCAGAAAGGGTCGCCTTCTGAATGTCCAGTCGGAAGAAGGGAGGCTGTGTCTACTGGTGCCTGAGTACCAGCCCTTCCATCAGAAGTATGTCTCTTTCTATACCTGGCAACTAGTAGAAATAAAAATAAAGTACAAATTCTAACAAATAATGTACCAGGCATTATGCCAACTGTCTCACATCAACCCTAACAATAAGACTGCGGAATAATTTTCTATTCTTATTTAATAGATCAGGAAAGAGAGGCTTTGAGAGTTAAATCAACTGATTTCAGTCTTGAAGCTAAAAAAGGGATCTAGTACTATAAATTTTATGTTGAACCACCATGCTACACACTAGTTTGCAGTTAAACTAGCAGACCAGTCCAGATCACAGAGAAGGAGGGAAGAGGTGGGGAGGGAAGGAGAGAGAGAGAGAGAGAGAGAGAGAAATCATAACTGAGCAAATTTTATATCTTAATTCTACAAGCACTGGCCCACTACTCCAGGTCCAGGACCAATTCTGACTTTAGGTATAAGGAAATTTGAAACATATCACAAAAGATCGAATTAGTCTGCCATTTGAAGAGTTTTGACTCTAAGGCTCACCTTAATAGCCAAACTTCTGTCTTCTCCTAGGCAGCAAATCTCTGCCTTGAACTCCAGTTCTGGCATTAGATGCCTATTATTGCCCTCTCTTCCTGGGTCTAAATGTTCTGTCTAGGATGTCAGTGTTGATCATGTCCAGAGCTGCGGTGCTGTCCTTGGACACGAGGCTCACAGGATAGTCCTCCCTCACTTTTGGCATCTCTAATTTGATAGGTCCAACCCTCTTGACCCAGATACGATCTTTCTTACCTGCTGGGCCTTTAGACCAGTAAGAGCACCCACACAGGCCCACCTAAGCTGCAGCACATTGCTCTCTGTCACTGTGCTCCCCAGTCATCTCTCGTGCCTCTAAATTAAATAAGGGTGGGTGTGGCAACACCCTTAGGGCGGCATTCAGACATTCTTGCTGGTAATTCGTGTAAATGACCTGATGTACTAAAGACTTTATCTATTGGTGATTTGAAAGATGAATTAGTATATCGTAATTATTTTGCTGATTTTCTTTTTTTTTTTAAAGATTTTATTTTTATTTATTTTTAGAGAGAGGGGAGGGGAGGGAGACAGAGAGGGAGAGAAACAGCAATGTACGGTTGCCTCTCACATGGCCCTCACGGGGACCTCACAGGGACCTGGCCCACAACCTAGGCATGTGCCCTGACTGGGAATCCAACCGGGACCCTCTGGTTCCCAGCCTGCGCTCAATCCACTGAGCTACACCAGCCAGGGCATTTTTTTTTTTTTTTAAGATTTTATGATTTTCTTGTTAGTCTCAAAGACGTTACCTAAGGAGTGCTAAGCACTCAGATGGAAATTTATTGATTTATTTTTAATTATACCCCAAATATCCTCTGCATGATTTTTAAGTAAGAATTAAAAATTTAACACCTCTAGCCTTAAATTTTAGTTTAGTTTTGTTTTTTAGACCAGTGGCAACAGAGTGAATGGGTTAGTGGAAGATGACTGAAAATATCCTTTGATAAAATAACTTTGAGCTCAATAAACAATAGAATTGTTGTTGTGAAGATTTCAGCTCAATAGAGCAATAGAAGGTGCTGTTGTGAGCATTTCAGAACATGATTTGAAGATAAATATAACAGCTAAGAGCATGAGTATGTTGGTTGTGGAGAAATAGTTAGGTTAAGCGACCGTTTTACAGACTTCTTAGCCGAGCTCTGAAATTTATTCAGCTTGAAGCAAAATATAAGTGCATAATGAATCAACCCTCTTGGGAAATAATTTTCTCTGTCTCTCTAGTCAAAAACTTCTTGGATATTTTAAACCTTTGCATGATACTGTAAAAAATGGGTAAAGTGAATGTTGAATGGAAAAATATCTAGTCTAAAATTAATCTTATGACATATGCGAGCTGTCTTAGTTCTCCAGTCCTTCCCACAACCATACTCATATTTTCAATGTTTCTGATGAAAGCAAAATTAAAGAGATAACTAAAGACTCTGATTGTCTTTATGAGAGCATTTCCATGAGATAAGGAAAAAATAACTGGTTACAAGTTAAAATATAACTAAAATTTATCTTTCATGCTGAAAGATAAAAGTGCACATTTTTCAAAAATGTGATTAAGGCAGGTAATAGTGTGGCTCTATTCCAGCACTCTGGTGACAAAAGCTTAAATAAATTAACACAAATATCGCCTCAGAGACTATAAGCAGTGGGTTTTATTCGGCTATTGTGAAATGTGCACAAACAGTGCAGCTTCCTCTCAGAAAAACGAGGAGGAGTTTCAACACCCTTGGATGCACTTTCTCCTCATTGGAAAATGACTGATATTAAATGCCATACTAATGATTGGTTACTACAAGTGGATTATAAATTCTTTCTGTGACATCTGTAAGCTCCTGTCCCCGGTGTACCTACAACGCATATTCACACACACAAACAAAAAATAAACAACAACTTGCCCTTTGATCCTTTCAGAAATTGTTGCGGATTCATCGCTATGCAGAATCGTGGTGACCGTGACCTAATGCGTTTATAAATAATTCTCACACCAAATACGCTGGAAAAGGGATTTGGGACCACGCGGCTTCCCCCTCATCATCTGGGAGAGAGCCTCGAGCCTTGGGTCCAGGGGTTTTTATTGAAGATTTCGGGGACATTACCTCAGAATGGTATTCATTAACTATGCATAGATTGTAGATTCACTTTAGGTGGTAGACAGCCCGGAAGGTACATGAGAAGCGTTAGGTAAAGACAAG
>PVJI01009542.1:0-63836 GCA_004026765.1 Micronycteris hirsuta
AAAAAAGTTTTTACGCATTCCAAATTGATGAATATTATAGTAATATCTGCTTTAAATCTCAAACACATAATTATAGGATTATAAAGTTATCTCACCCAAGTTTATAGAAACCCTGTATGCAAATTTCCAATATGTCAATTTTTAACAACAGTTTGAGTTCACGGAAACTTATTATATCAATTATTGTGACAATTAAAATATAATTTATTATCTGTAGCCCAAGGCAGCTCATCTACCTGATCATCCTATAGCTGGAGGATTATAGCCTTCACATCTTTTCTGCCCACTTCTTCTTTGTGTGTTCACTGCTACTGTGACTCTTGGTGTTAAGCTAGATATCGATAAAGAAAAGAGAGCAAAGGAAACTAGACCTTGAGTTTAATAAACTGGGAAGCACAAGCCTGTTTGTTCGCCCAGCCAGGAAGCTGCAGCTTCACACTACAGGAGATGACAACATTGCGCTTCACCAAGGGGATTACTACTTCTTCCTCCCTCTTTCTAGCATTGGATTGTTGGGGGCCACAGAGGAAAGTGCTGGACAGCAGAGGCCTGTTAGTCTAACTAGGGGGCGTGGACCCATCTGAAGTCTGCAAAAGTCTGGGAAGTTGATAGGTTCTTTTGAGAAAGCTCCTGGTCTTTCCTAAACTCAAGCTCCTGGTTATAACCCTAGGGACAAAAAGAACCTCTTGCTCATGACCTGCACTTGCATGGTGCACCTGCCTATTCTCTCTGTTGGTCCTACTAGGTATGTGGCCCATGGCCTTGAAACTTCACATGCAGACTCCAGGATGGAACCTGAATACTATAACACAGCAATGGACTACAGCTGGAAACAAATGCTAAGCTAGCCTGATGCTGGGCTGGACTGTACTTTTTGAGCATGAACGCGGCAGTGGCCTTCATCCTGGCCCTACTGAAGACAAGATTGGACTTTTTCCATGGTGAGACAGATGGAAATGGGACATTAGAAAGTCAGGAGGGAAACCCCTTTAATTGTGCATCATCAATAAACCATACCACAAAGTCACATCCTCCCGTGCAGGTCTCAGGATATTCTTTTCCTGTAGACCCCAATTCCATTGGTAACACTACCAGCCTACTATGCATCATTATTGTTTCAAAGGCTCCATTCTCCACATTTTCAACAGATAAAACACTCCTTAACATATGTTGTTGATTAACTCAACTCCATTGCTTAGAAACTTTCAATGACTCTTTATTACTTGGGAAGAAAAAAACAAAAACCAAAGAGCAAACAAAAACCTCTTAGCTTTGGTTTCCAATCCAGTCAGGGAAAAAATGTATTTTTTTAAACAAATACCCTATTATTATGCTAATGAAGAGTTATTTACTTAACAAAGGAGTCCAGTTAAGTCAATGAGAAGTCCAGAAAGCTAATTTCCATTACAATGCCAGCTCTGCTAAATATTCATGAGGGCTCACTCTTAGAGAGTACTTCCATCAATAATATTAAAGATGATGCCTAAATTATTTAAAAAAACAAAACAAAAATACATAGTATGTGGAAAGAATGCGCAGGATTGAGAATTAAAGTAGACAAGCCTTCTGAAAACTCAGTATTTTGAGGTAGAAAGTAAGTCAGCAAGATTTTCCAACTCCTCTGGTGTTAGATGGTCCCTTATATTTCTAAAAACAAAGCTCAGGTTATGATAGGTTACCCTTCATCTACAGAGAGCAGAATTTGGACATAACCTTAGGACTATAGACACTTTAGTAGAGGTCAGACAAACACACTGATCTTAAAATATTGTCAGGCATAACAGTTCCATCACACAGAGGCAGAAGGAAAGACACATCATGGAGGCCAAATAGTGGTGGGGTTATTCAACTGAGATTACAGGTGCCAGCAAACGCTCTCAGGTGGCAGGGTCACTTTGGATTTATATCATCAATCCTCTCTCCTATAATCTGAGTGGAGGATGAGATAAATACCCACACTGACAGTGAGGGGCAAACTCAGTCCATTTCTTGAAAACAGAAAGACATCTGAGAAAACAATGCTTTTATCAAAACATAATTTAGATAAAAGTATGAGGTAGGATAAAAGGATAAGTTACCAAGGAATAAAAAAAATGAAAGTATGTTCAGTGGAATGGAAACAAACAAACAAACATACTGGATTTCACTAAGGTTAACTATTATAATGATGTAAATTGTACCTAAATTAACTCATTTATTACATGAGGTTTTTTAAAGTGGGTAATAAAACAATAATTCAATTATATAATTATGAGGGAATTATATTATTAACTATTGGTAAGGATGAAGAGAATATAAAAAGATATTACACAGTTGTTACTAACTTTTTGGAACTCAGTTTGATAACTGGTATCAAGAGGTTCAAAATCATACCTATCCTTTCTTTCAGATAATTACACTTCTGAAATTTTATTTAAAAAAAACAACACATATGCTCATAAAGATTAAACACAAGATTTATCTTCCACCAATAATGACAATAAAACAATTGGACTCCTATGGATTGGCTAATCCATTTAAAATGCCTCCATATTAGGCATTAAGAGTTTTGTTTTAGAATTTAGAAGAATATAAGGAAATGATCAAATATAAGGTAAAAAAGTTACAAGTCAATGTTGATAGTGTGATTAATCAATATAATTCCCCCCCATCATAAAAGACTACTGTATGTAGAAATGGCTGTCCCGAGAGAATCTGTATCTTTCTCTTAAGATGCTGTATACATGGTTCTACATTCTATCTGCCTTTCTCATTGAACACAGATTTGTCAGTCAGTTGTACTTTTGGCAAGGTAGATAAGTAGAGGTATTATTAGGCATTTTGTTTTTGTTTTTAAAACCTCCTTCAGGCCAGCCAAACAACTCCAACTGTTCAGGAAAATGGCTGTTAGATCCACTTGGGTGAATCGAACAACTCATTTGCCACAGAGCCATCTCCACCAGTGATGCTCCCAGCATGCAATGGACCTGGCTCAGAGTTCATTAAAAGCAAGATGGATCTTGGCTCAGCTGTTCCCAAACTTTGTCTGTTCCCAAACTTCGTCTGCAGGTTATAAGCACTGTAGATACAAATTTATATTTTTGTGGTTATTGTTCTATTATGGCACTCCTTTTGTTACAATTGAAATATTCCATCACTTCCTGTTTTACCAATGGGAAAAATTCATAGTGTAGGTCAGTCCCTATGGAGGTGATATTTATACTTTACCAAATATTCAGGAATATTGATATAAGTTAAATTTCATGCTGACTGGCTAAAGCCAGAAGAGTCAATAGTGTTTGTTGTTTGGCTAATTTTGTCTAAAGCTTATTCACATTAGCTTTGGACAAAATTAGGCCTCTATGGAATATTCCTGTTATAAAAATAGAGTATTTAAATTTATTTTGTACAGACCAAAGAGTATTTCAAGCTGTGTACAGACCAGAGAGTGAGTACACAGATCAGAGATTGTATATTGCTCAGACTAAACTGCAGTCTATATGATGCACTTTGAAGGTCAATGAAATGTCTATTGACACCCCAAAATAGATGACACCAAACTTCCAAGGTGCTTGAAATCCCACTATTAATCATTAAAAGCTCCTTTCTTAGAGTGAACAATATCTTTAGTCACTAACAATTCAGACTGAATAAACACATTCTTGGTTTTTTAGCATTTATCAAATACTTGATAAAATAGAACAAGGTTTAAAAGTGGGATTTTTAATTGTTCATTTTGGCAATAAAATTATAATTATTAAATTTCTGCAGAAGTCCTAAACCCTTGTCTTGAATAAAATGTAAAATTTGATAATCTTTTCTTCTAAATTTAGCAAAAATTAAAGGAAAGACTTTCACCTGTTTTCTGTTTTGTTTTGTTTTCCCCCATAAAAACTAATGCTAGCACAGTGACAGATGGTTACCAGACTTATTATGGTACATACTGAATCATTACGTTGTACACTTGAGGGTTCGATTCCCAGGCAGGGCACATGCCTGGGTTGTGGGTTTGGTCCCGACTATGGGGACATATTGTCCCCAGTGGAGGTGCAGGGGCACATATGGAAGGCAACCTATCAATGTTTCTCTTCCACATCAATGTTTGAGTTATTTTGAAAATTCTTAAGTATTATGCTATCACTGTTGTTAGCCTAGAAAAGAGAGACAGAGTGAAAGAAAGAGTGAAAGGAAGAAAGAGGATGGAAGTCATTTGAATTAAGACTATAAAGTATAAAATATAAATTAGGTTTTAATAAATTTGATTTTATATTTCTGTAGTTACATTTTTTCTGCAGGTTTGTTGGTGAATTGTTTTTATTATTTCTATTTTTTAAATCCTAGATTTCAAACTGTCAATGAAACATCTCCTACTCCTAACTCAGTAGAATCAACTATGTATTTTATTTATAATAATAGAGCAGATTCCTGGTGAGACCAATTCAGACACACAGTAAAATCAAAGTCTTTATTTTACCTATTAGCCTCTGCACCTTCCAACAGTTAAAGAATAACAAAGTATAGTTATGATTCTCATACTACTATAAAATCAATACATCTCTATGATTTTGTTTAACTCATTAATTAAGAAGTCAATGAATAAACAGTTACAACTGGTTCACAGAAGCATTCAAAATACCACATGAATATTGGCAGATAGGGAAATCTAAAATGAAATTACAAATAGATGGAAAGCTGCCATATTATTTAGTAGGGGAAGAGGAGATGTTATTTGTAATTTTGCCAAACAAAATTTATTTGTATGTCTGCGGACAAGAATTATTTGCATTCATAACAGTTATTTACAACTTACAAATCTCAAAAATAATGAAAAGGATAGAAATCCATAGAATCAGATTACCTGGAAGGAGCATTCCGAGAGAGAACTGAATTTTCCATAGAGGAGAATTATCATATCCAAGCATGATGACAATTGAAATGAATGTTCTCCTTCACAGTTTTTTTTTTTTTAAAGATTTTATTTATTTATTTTAGAGAGAGGGGAAGGAGGGAAACAGAGAGGGAGAGAAACAGCAATGTATGGTTGCCTCTCACATGGCCCTCACTGGGGACCCGGCCCGCAACCCAGGCATGTGCCCTGACGGGGAATTGAACTGGGACCCTCTGGTTCCCAGCCCACACTCAATCCACTGAGCTACACCAGCCAGGGCAGGTGTTTTTTGTTGTTTTTTTTTTAATAAAGAAAGTGGTTTGTTTAAGCAGTTAAATGCCTTGCTGGTAACTGATATGAAAGGGCTAGGATGAAAGGGCCAGGATAAAGTGAGAAAGGAAGACCATTTCTTTGTCTGAAACCACTAAAAGAGTTAGCCATTCTGTCAATGACTGTTTCCCTTTTCTTACCTCGTCATAAGATAGACGCATACTTTTTATATTTTAAGATGATGGTTGATGACCATTGACCTAAGTGTGTTGCCAAGTTTAAGAACTATCGGTTTAAGGCACAGGTGGTAAACACGGCCCGCAGCCGAATCCGGCCCTCCACCTTGTTTTATCCAGCCCAGCACCTTGTTTCTACACAGAGGCAACGCTAAGCTCTCATTTAACAGTTAAGGAGTAGTTACATTTACACAGTCCTAAAGTTACATTCAGCCCTTTGAAGGCAACTTTGAGGCTGATGTGGCCCTCAGTGAAAACGAGTTTGACACCCCAGGTCTAAGTCATTTGTGGTATTCAAGGTCCTTCCTTTGTCACCTAGCTTTGAATCCGAAGGTGACCACATGATCCATGGCTGGTTAATGAGATAGAAAGTCACTTCTAATGAAATGACTTTGGGAAAGCTATTGCTTTCCTCTCTGAGGGTACCAGACATGGGGACATTGGTCCACAGTCTCTTTCTTCTCCCTTAAATGCAGATGTAATGGCTGAAGCTCTGTAGCCATTTTGCTACTGTGATGAGCTAAGCACAGGATAAAACTAACAATCTCACGACAACAAAGCAGAAAAAGAGAAAGAACCAGGGGCCCTGAGAGCGTTGTTCAGGACCCCTGAGAAATGGCTGAATGAATGCCAGAAACAACTGCCAATATTCAGATTTTTTTTCTTAATTTAAGTGTTTCTTGAAGTCATATTTACTCTGTTTAAACCAGTGTTATCTGCAACTGAAAAGCATTTCTAGGTGATAGATGTCATTTTCCACCATGGATGGCATTCTGTACTTATTTCTATCTGATAAAAATCAAAATTGGCAACCTGTAATTGCCACCGATAACATTCTTGCAATTTGGTCTCTCTTTCTCTTGCTCTTTTTCTCTCTTTCCTCTTCTTGCCCTCTCTCTCTCTTGATTTACAATACCGTGAGTTTTTCTTTGTTTTCTAGAAAAACCCAAGGAATTTTTTTTTTCATTTTGAGAAATAGTTTAGTTAAGTGAAGAGAGAATATAGGAAATTATTCATTAGATCCAGGTTAAAATTTTGATTCTTTCATTTATTATCTTTGTATTCTTTGGATATTACCTCATCTTTCTCAGTTTGTTTCTTTGGACAATGGAGATGATAATACCAATTTATTGAATTATTGTGAGAAGTAAATATAGCATGCATTCGTTTAATTATTTGTTTATGTAAATAAGGAAAAATATAAAATTTCACCCATTGGCAGTTACATATATAGAAAAACTCTTTAAAAACTCCCCTGAGGGCCTGGCTGGTGTAGCTCAGTGGATTGAGCACGGGCTGGGAACCAAAAGGTCCCGGTTCGATTCCCAGTCAGGGCACATGCCTGGGTTGCAGGCCAGGTCCCCAGTGAGGGCCATGTCAGAGGCAACCATACATTGCTCTTTCTCCCTCCCTTCTCCTCTCTCTAAAAATAAAATAAAATAAAATATAAAATAAAATAAAAACTCCCCTGAAGTAATGGAATACAGGTAACATTGATTAGCTCTGGCTAAGCCAGGATTAACGTTTCCTTTAGCTTAGATTTTAACTTTAGACTGTCTTAAACTTCAAATAGGATTTTTTTTCTAACTGTAGGCTCCAACTTCCCTTTTCTTAGAGCATTTACTTAAAAAAATGTAATCGCAAATTCTTTTCTGTTCCTCTGAAAGGTATATAGCTGAAATGCAAATCTCCCAGACTCTTGCCAGTGTTGACAACCCAGAAATATCTTTCTGGAGTACCTGGTAGACATCCTTTTGAAGTGTGATCATCCAGAACGATAGAGCCCCTATCTTCCAGTTTCAGCAGGAAGGTAGGAACCTAACTTCAGTGAGCATCAATTAGCAAACACAGATGGCCAACCATCTGCAAACTTAAAAATAACTCAGTGTGCATGAGTCATCCCATTGACCAATGGGAAGGTACTGGATGACCCCACTAATGTCATCCAGTACTTTCCAACTAGCTCACCCCAGAACTTAAAAACTCTTCTGCCTTTTATTTCAGTGGAGTTAAGTTCACTTTCTCTCTCTTTTCATTGCAATAGCCTTGAATAAACTCTTCCTTGCCTGTTTAACTTTGTCCAGTGCATTATTTATTTATTTATTTTGTAGCTCCCAGCTTCTTCCCGGCCTCCCCTTTAAACCAGAGTGAGCTAAAAGTATATTCTACAGGGTCTGGGAAAAGGACTTGAAACGGTTGACTTGAAGACTTGAATTTTCTGGGCAAAAAGCAGCAGATAGCCTTGCCTAGGAGAGCAGAAAAATGGGGGGTTGGTCCATTGCATCACTATTATTACAAGATGCAGATTCCTGGAATTATTAACCCTGTCCTGAAAATATCAGCCATCTTAGGACCCGAGGCTACCCTACAAGACCGAGCAGATGACAGACTACTTCATGGGTTTGCTCACTCAGCTAGACCAGGCACTGTTTGTAGAAGAGCTGAACAGCCTTAACCAAGTGATTTCAATTCTCTTGAAGAAACAGGACCTTGTATGGCATACATTACAGTTTCTTAGACCACATACAGGTCATATTTCACTCAGCTACTTCAATAAAGATAATATAATGGAAGAAAAAAACTCTGGCCTTTTATGGCCAGCATACATGCCTATAAATGGCACTTTTTTTAGTCTTCCAGGGCTCTGAATAAGCTGAGAAACAAAACTGAGTGGCAGATGGAAGCTCTTTCAGTGTTGATAACGATCCAGTGGGAGGGCACGGTTTAGAATTAGCATCCTTGGAACAGTTAACTGAACTCTATGACTAAGTAGATTTGCCCACTGGAGTGGGCCAGCACCCCTACCACCTCCAAGAGGGGCAGCAATACCTGGAGGTGGGAGTATCTGAGTTTAACCTTCTGTTCCAGAGATAAAGTGAGGGAAGGCCCAGAGAAAGGACAGAAGTGTATGCTGGGTAAATCACTTCTCTAGGAAACCAGGAGAAGAAAGGGTTCCCTTCTATCAGAGTTCAGGCAAGAGTCTTAATAATCAAAGTGGGTGATGGGATTAGAGATGGTGGACAGTTTATGTATTGCTTATATTTGTTGTTAATGTGTTCTCAAAATAAAAATAATTATTTTGAAAAAAAGCTCAAAATATGTAAACTGATGATATATACTAAGGTTTTTCTGGAAGCTTTGTAAAGATGAAACATTAAGAACAAAATGGCTTAGCAACATTTATATTAGAAAAATCTTGAGTAGGGACAAAATTTAGGCAATTTCACAGCTTCTTTTTGTTCTTGTTATTGTTATGTTATATATGTATATAATATATATAACATATGTATGTTATATACTATATATAATGTATATATACACATTATATATATATACACACACACACACATTCTCCCTTTTAATCCTCATAACTCACTAACACTGCATGCTTTAACATTACCAAATGACAGATAAGGAGGAATTATAGAACTAAGGATAGTATTAATACATAAAAAATATCATAGCCTTACAAGTTGTCATATCATCTTAATAAACTTTTTTCCTTGTCCTGGAAAAGACAGACCTCATTCCATATTTTGCTGAGTAACACTGCTGAAAATTTTAAATGTAACTGTGTTCTGAATATTCCTGTGTCCATTAGCTAATACTGACATACACTGCTAAATTTCTCCAGAACTCACTGTAACCTGCCTTCCATGTAATCTCTGGTGAGCTGTGCCTCTGCTTGAGGTCTATCTTTTTGCCCAGACCTTTGCTTAATAAGAACACAACTGAGGGGAATTAATAGGTTCTCAGTACCCCTTGGATCCAATATCCTAGTAAAAATGGTTTTGCTTTGTAGTGTTATTTATGGAAAAAATATATATGATGGCTGATTTTCTATTATTTAAAGGAGAGTGATTGCTCTTATATAAGATAAACATCTCATTCAAGGTTATAAAAAACAGAATACAAAAAAACCCAAACCCCAAAACTGAATAGTAATGCTAGTTCAAGTTTATGTTGGGTAGATATGTCTCTGGCAAATTAACTAAGAATCTGCACATAATCTTAATCTAATACCTTTGTCCCATTGTCACAGTAAACACATTAATATAATTTGGTGTCCTCTAACTGAATATTTTACTTGTGTTAATGATGTGAGTTGGATGAAAGGTATTTTCAGTCAAGTTTTATTTTATTTTATTGTATTTATTTTTATTTTTTAATTTTACTCACTGGCATATTGAAAAAAAAAGCCCTTTGGCTATTGATACACAATATATGACAATATAAATGCCTCATTGGAATGTTCAATGGAGAAAACTTTAAATATATTCTTATTCTCAGGATAATTACAGGGAGAAACTGTTTTGTGGATATGAGTAATGTAAAAAAAAAAAACAAAAACCCAATTGAGCCACCCTTATTCATTCCAATAACAACTAATTCCTAAATACTGAAATGATTACTATTATTATTTATTGTTATCATTATTATGTTAGATAGAAAGGGACCCTTTGCTGAAGGTACGAGGCAATTTTATACCTGCAGGGCATCAGGAAGTTAGTTTACAGCTCAATTTCTGGTACACTCTATCGGGCTCAATAATGAGAAAACAAATTATTCTTTAAAAAAATCACGAATCCTACTCAGTGTATGTTGTTACTAAAGACTCTCTGGACATCATGTGCTTCTTGAGGACTTTGAATTTTAAGTTCCCTAGTCATGTACTGAGAAATTTTCCGTCTCATCTGTATTGGCTGAACTTACTCTTGGTGTCTTGCCCTTGGATGGTTTGGCTGAGAGACTGTTTTCTTCTGGAAAACTGTCACCTCAGTTAGTCTGAAGAGGAGCCTCGACTGGTAGCATAGCTGACATTCTGATCTGATCCCAGCAGGCAAAGATAGACAAGCTGTCACCCTCCCTGTAAAACGGCTGCTCTGCAGAATAATCCTGTCTGGTGGGAAGATGCTAGATTTCCCTGGAGAGAGACTACTGCATGTGGGTTTATATTTATTGCAGATTCACTTGATTTGGTAGATGGATTTGGATGGAGATTCTTATTATTAGTCAGCCTGATGTTTCTTTAATGTTCCTCGGTGGTATTCCCCCCGTAGCTATGTCTTGACTCTGCAAACACAAAATCTCAGTTTAATGATTGGTATCCTCCCTGGAGATTTTCATTCTCCTCCCTACTCTGCTCCTGGAATTCTCCACAACCTTGTGGAGCAAACCAAGTCAGCACTTGGCATATGCATGCATTCAAGAGTTTCAGATAATTTACAACAGTCTGTCCAAATAGAGGCAAAAGGATATTTGAATATGCAAAAATACGTGTATCTCAGTTGTTTGATTTCATAAGTGGACTCAACTTTGCTAGAAGCACCAAAGTATGTATCACTTTGAACAGCTAGTTACATCTGCTCTGTGTCCTGCCAGCTACCCAATTACCCTGTCAGGTTTCTGGCCCACAGTTTATGCTGTCTGGATTAGAGAGGATGCCTGCTAAAAATTGCTCTAAAGAAGAAACCGCAAAACTCAAAGAGTTCCAACAAAACAAAAGTTTGTTTCCCTCTTCACAGTGGTCCGGTGTGGCCCCTGTGAGTGTCACCAGTCCGCTCTGCACGGTCGTTTAGGAGCACAGGTGGTTGTGCTGCCAACACGTGACTCACGGTTCACACGTCTACGGTCATTGCCATCTTGCTATTTATTAGAAGGGAAAAAATGAAGGACTAGTCTCAGAGATTTCCTCTCCAGAAAGTGAGGCAGAAGTGTGCATTGCTTTGGCTTACAGTTTATTGATAAGACCTCATTTACTTGGTTACCTAGAAAGGGGTTTAGGAAACCAAGGCCTGGCCTGTCAGCCATATCCAGGCCTTCACTCTGTGCTATGGACTATAAAGAAAGGCATGGCTGGCTGGACACCATACAGCGTCTTCCACCTTGTCTTCACGTCCCGTGCTCGGTGCTTCTTTACATAGAACAATGGGGACAACTAGGTTCCTTTCTAGGCGCTGCAAGGGGCCTGAGGAATTCTTTTCCCTGGGCCCACTATACTGCAGTTCATCATTGGTCCTGTGCAGAGGTCTACCCCCTCAAACTTCCCAACTCTAGAAATCTCCAGGTGAGTAATAGATTCCACACCCCAGCTATGTAGGTAAACGGCCCTAAATTTCTGGGAATACCAAGTTCTTTAGCAACACTATCACCATCTCCCTTCTGCTCCCTATGGCTCCACCAGCAGCAACTCCAAAGCAGGCCTGCAAATCTCAGCTTAGTGACCTTCCTGCCAAGTCTAGAGAGTCTGTCTTCTCAGTTTGCAGTTACCTCTGTTTTCTACAAATCAGTCTTTCGGCATCACTCTCAGTTGGTTTGGTGGTGGGAGGTGGTGAAGGATTCTCTTAAGATCTTATTTCCTGTAACTCCATCCATTCCTCTCTCTCTGCTTTGCAGTAGTTTAGGAGAAACTAGGCAAGGTGTGGCTGGGGGGATGGTTGGGGTTCCAGAATCTTTTAGACAGCTTATTAATAAACTCTGAGGAAAACACCTGGACTCAATTGCAGATTGTGGGGATTTCTCTTTCCTTGTTCCTCAGCTTTGGGCATTAGCTGCCAATTCTGGGATGAGAACACATACTCAAAGTAGCTTCTTCTATACCCACACATTATTTTACAGAGTTGTCATCATAGCACAGATGTAACTTTTAGTTAGTAATTGGTAATCATTCAGTAAGTGAGCAATATCCCATGGTGTTTTTCCTTAATGGTTATTTAAATTGTGTTGCCGATGTCATAGTCTTTTAGGAATTTTGGATATTACAATAAATTTTATAATTACTCTTTATAAAAACTGATGCCTTTTGAAATTTTTTAAATGATTACAACAATAAAAATAAGGAAAAATTAAAAAACAAAACTCATGAGCCATGCCAATGCCAACGAAGAGTTCCATTTTGATTCAAACTCTGTTGCTGACACATTAAAATTTTTAATGAAATAGCAAATGTTTTTAAGTGTAGAACAAACATTATGATGAAGAAATTAAGTTCAGGATGGAAGAAAAAGCAAGTAAGACAGCTTATCTAAGTCTATGTCTCTATATCAAATGAATTATATCCCACAATAATGGAATCCTTTACAGTGATAATAAATTTTAAAAAGCATAGAGAAGATAATAGTATAAATATTGTTTTTTTAAACATTTTATTTTATTTATTTTTAGACAGAGGGGAAGGGAGGGAGAAAGAGACAGAGAGAAACATCAGTGTGAGGTTGCCTCTTGTGCACCCCTGACTGGGGACCTGGCCTGCAACCCAGGCATGTGCCCTGACTGGGAATTGAACCAGCGATCCTTTGGTTCGCAGGCTGGTGCTCAATCCAATGAGCCACACTAGCCAGGGATAGCTATTGTGATAAGCAAAATTTGGGGAAAGGCATATTTCTAAAATACTTTATATACTTGAAAAATAAACCCTATTTTCAATTCCTGTCAAAACTCCAAAATATATTCTTGATTTTATTGAATATCTGCATTATATATAATTCCCACATTCTGAACTTTTAAAATTCTTAACTATACTACCAAAAGTTAATATATTCTTGATTTTATTGAATACCCGCATTATATATAATTTCCACATTCTGAACTTTTAAAATTCTTAACTATACTACCAAAAGTTACATTAAAAGTATATGTAGAACTTCATGGATTCAAATAAGGCAAACACCCAAGAAGCCACTACCACATCAGGAGCAATCTCAGAAGGCCTCAGTGGGCCCGTCCCACTCATAACCTCCTCTCCCCTCCTGAGGATAACCAGGATTGCGATTTCTGTGGAAATCACTGTAATTTACATCACAGTTCTGTCACACAAAGGTGCATGTCCAATCTCTGTAACTCATTTTTTATAGCTTTTTAGGTACAGCTGATATACAATATGCTGCACGTACTTAGTGTGTGTAATTCGGTGAGTTCTCCTGTGTGACTGCACCTATGAAAGCGTCACTGCAATCGCCACAGCAAACATCACCACAAGCTCCAAAATCCACTTTGTGGCCCTTTGTGCTGTGCTTGTCTCCAAGCTCTTTCCTGCCACTCCATCTCCTGACACGGTTTCCAGGTCTGGCAACATCACGTCATGGTAACCACATAAATGAAGCCTGTGTCTCTATCCAAAATTCAGGGTGGGGCAAAAGTAGGTTTGCAGTTGTGAGTATGTGAAACATAGTTTATTCTTATATTTTATTTATTAGTTATTATATTATTTTTGATACAAACAACTGTAAGCCTATTTTGTCCCACCCTGTATACTTTAAGCTCTCAAAAGTACTAGTTAAGGGAGTAAACTGGTTGGTACAATTTTTATGCCAAGTCCAAGTCCTCCAAGTTGTTCAAAGGATAAGAAAGGATTACTTTTGTATATGATAGTGAATTCCATTAAGTAGCAAAAGCCCACATGTTATTGGTAATTGTTTCACAAGAAAGCCACTGACATATGTTTAAAATATACGTACTGTAGGTTCTAGATTAAATTCAGGGCCTATGAAATGTGTCATTGATGCAATGGCACCCACCTGAGTTTATCTTGATCCCTCTAAAAGACACTTACACACTATCCCCGATTATACTAGTTTCTATAATCTCTAAAATTCTGATTACTTCTATATACATCTAACTGGTCTTTATGCAAGTATTATATAAATATGTTTTAAGTTATGGGTATAAAAACCCATATGACTTTCCATGACTTTCATCTGTTTTACAATACCCTGTGTTTCCTTAACAATATTTTCCACTTATCATACATCACATTATATTTTTATAATTATGGGCTCTATCTATAACTTTGTTATGATTTTTTTATTCCAATCCACATTGTCTGTAAAATTTTTGTTTTATAATAGATTTTACTATCAGGAATATTTTTAAGTTTATGCTACTGCAAACAAAAAAGAGTATCTTTTCGGCCCTGGCTGGTATAGCTCAGTGGATTGAGCGCGAGCTGGGAACCAGAGGGTCCCAGTTCGATTCCCAGTCGGGGCACATGCCTGGGTTGCGGGCCAGGTCCCCAGTGAGGGCCATGTGAGAGGCAACCGTACATTGCTCTTTCTCCCTCCTTTCTCCTCTCTCTGAAAATAAATAAATAAAATCTTTAAAAAAAAAAAGAGTATCTTTTCGGAGATGAATATATCAATGTTCTTCCATACCTATCACTATTTTTACTGTGTATATATTTTACGTTACAAATGTGATTACATTATATATTTTAAGTGAAAAAAGCAAATTAAGTCTCTTATTTTCTATACTTTATGATTCCTTCCAATCTATTTTCCCATGGGTGTGTTTTTTATTTTCATAATTAATGAATATATATAATTTTCCATTCTGCCTTTGTTTAAACTTACCAAACCTATTATAACTATTTTCATAGAATTTATTATGTTTTAAACCATAACTTAAAATGGTTACCCAAAATGTTTTTCAATGGACGCATGTTCATTGATTTTGGGTAATTCTTTTTTTTTTTTAAAGATTTTATTTATTTATTTTTAGAGAGAGGGGAAGGTAGGGAGAAAGAGAGGGAGAGAAACAGCAATGTATGGTTGCCTCTCACATGGCCCCCACTGGGGACCTGGCCCGCAACCCAGGCATGTGCCCTGACTGGGAATCGAACCGGACCTTTTGGTTCCCAGCCCGCACTCAATCCACTGAGCTACACCAGCCAGGGCAGATATTTGGGTAATTCTTAATTAATATTTGGTTTCATGTATTTTTATTAAAATGTTTTTATTACCACTGTCAGCTTTGCAAATTTATGTTCATTCTTCAAGACTCAACTTAAACATAATTTGCTTCACAGTTTTTCTGAACCCCCAACCCCAGCTTATTCTTCCAGCAGAATTTGGCACACCTTTTCTGAGAGCCTTTAACACTTTGTGTACCTCCTGTTACGGACTATTTGTGCTTCCTCCGAAATCCATGTGTTGAAGCCCTAATTCCTACGGTATGGCATTTGGAGAAGTCTTTGTTAAGTATTTAGATTAGAAGAGTCCTGTGGGTAAGACACTGGCGATAGGATTAGTGCCCTTATAAGAGGAAGAGAGAAAGATGATCTCTCTCCTTCTTTCCCAGTGCCAGCATGGAGGAAAGGCCGTGTTAGCGCCTCAAGAAGGCAGCAGTCTGCAAGTCAGGAAGCACGTTCCCAGTAGAGAGGAGATCTGTGGGCACCTCGGTCAGAGACTTCCCAACCTCCCAAATTGTGAGAAATACATGCTTGCTGCTTATCCACTCAGTCTATGGTATTTTGTCACAGCAGCCTGAGCTACGACATCTACCTTTCTTTCCTCGAGCATCAGGCTGAACTGTAACTGGCTTCTCACATGTATCCTTTTTCAGAGGATAAATTTCTGTGGAGTTGAGAATGTGTTTGATCATTCTTTTGCATTACTGTTGTTGGCTAAGTGCTTATCAGGACAGATTTTTTATTCAATTACAATAGTTATAGTTATAAACCCTACAGTACATTATCTATCTTGAAATCCTGGCCTAGCTAATTCTCACCTTTTTGACCTTGCAGAAGTTATTTCCCTGTGCTTCAGTCTTCTCATCCATAAAAAGGACAATAACAGTGACTACCTAATAGTAGTAGTAGCAGTAATAACAATAATAATGTCTTATAGGTTGTATTAAAGCTTAAATGTATTGTATAACTATTGCAAAGTTCAAGAAACAGTGTCTGGAGCATAGTCTGCACTCATTTCATACCGGCTATTATTGTAATTTCCATTGTTATTATTATTTTCCCCCATAATCGAAGCTCTCACTTCTCATTTAAGCTCAAGGATCAACCTAATCACCGCAATATACAGAGTCTTGTGCAGTCAAGCTTCAAGTTGACCTCACTCTATTCTCTACACATATCACTTGTGTTGGCCAAAATAGGTTTTTCATTGTCTCTCAGAAAAGTCACACATGATTTTACCTATGTCGCTTTGCCCTTATAACTGTATCCTCCTTGTCTGCAATGACTTATTTGCTTCTCTGTACTTGTGCAAGGCAAACTGAATTCAAGCTCCATAAAGCCTGCAATAAATGTTCTCTCAGTGATTTTTTTCCTTCTCTGAAATTCTGTAGCACTCATTCCCTCAACTGCTCTTTTGGCATTCTGCCCTGCATTTTTACTTATCATTTTATGTATAGATCCTGTCATCCCAAAGAGCTTGTCAAGCCTTTAAGAACAGATAGAAACCATGTCTCATAACTATTTATCTTCATTGCCTAATTTAGAAGGCCCTGTGGGTAGTGTGTCCATGATTAATCTCTGATACTGATGATTTTAATAAATTTCAGTTATGCAGAGACCATATGTTACACTTAAGTTCCTGGTCTGTCACAGTCTTGGCATTAGGTGGAGTTTATTTGTCATGACTCTATGTTAACGTAGGCAAAACAACCGTAGACATTGTGGTCCAAAATAATTTTTCTTATAATGAACTATTAAATAAAAACCAACAGGAAGAATTCCGGGATAAACATTAAGAAGATATTTACACAAGCAGCAGAACTTGACTGAGTTCAAGCTAGAGGGAAATTGTCTAAAAGATTAAAAACTAGGGCTGGAAATGCTATGGAAACAAACCCCTGATTGGTGGAATCCAGGTCTCTCTACTTGCACGTTACGTGTCGTTTCTTCTGAAGACCTAAACACTAAAAGGTCTGTGCTATTATTTGAATAGATTGAGCTAAAACCCATGGAGAACTGACTGTTTCCTTTACCCACTGGGACAGAGTCTCTTCATGTATGAGTGTCAAATACTCTTTTCCTCTAAGCACCAAAGCCTTAACTAGTCACTTCAATTTTAAACCCTTGTTATGCTATGCATGACTACCTAACTGAGATTCCTTAATAAGCCATTCTAGGGTGGTATGATATGCAGAATGACAATTTTCTAAATATTTCTATACTTTAATCCCCAAAACCTAAGAATACATTAGGTTACTTGGCAACAGGGAAGTAGTACTGGAGCTAGAATTAAGGTTGCTAATCAACTGATCTTGAGATGAAACGTTGATCCTGGATCATCTGGGTGGGCCTGATGTAATCACGAAAATACTTGTAAGTGGAAGGGACAGGCAAAGGGAGAGGACCCGAGAGATGTCAGCATGGGAAAGGCCCAGCCCAAGGCTGCTGGCTTTTAGAAGGGAGAAATAGCCCCACCAGTCAATACACGCAAGCAGCCTCTGGAAGTTGGGAAAGGCCAGGACACACACATGTTCTCCCTATACCCTCTAGGGGGAATGCAGCCCTGCCAATGCATGGATTTTAGCTGACTTCTAAATTCTGACTTCTAACCTCCAGAACGGCTAGAAAATAAATTTGTGTTGTTTTCAGCAACTACATTTTTGGGTATCTGTTATAGAGGCAATAAGAAACTCGCACAGCTGGTAATTTCACTGATAGTTTGAATAGTTTTTTACTGATGTGAAGAAGAAAGATCCTTAATTCCTGTTGCACAGAAGGGTTTTACACATTAGCATTTTCCCCTTAAATTCCAATTCCTTTTTTAAAAATTGTTTTCTTTCTTTTTTAATTGTTCAAGTACAGTTTTCTGCCTTTTACCTCCACCCCAGCCCAACACCGCAGCTTTCCCCACCTCCCTCCTGCCTCATTCTAGGCTTAGTGCTTGCTTTTTCATGCTCTTTCACTCCCATTATTTCACTAAAATCGCACATCATGGCTGCCCAGTTGCTATTACATAGATTGTTATCTTCATTGAACTGATAAGGAAATTGAGTGTCTAGAAGTTCAGTAACTCATGTTTATGATACAGTAGAGGAGACAAAGTGCAGCCTAAATCTGAGAGCAGAGAAATAAAACATCTTGGGTCTCAAATGTTATTTACTCTTTATTTCTAAGTCACTTTAGAATGAATATATAACCCTTTGTTGTTTTTGTACTGCTGTATAATTATTCCCAGAATTAATGTTATGAGTTACTTTTAGAAGATGTGAGAAAAATCATTTCTATAAACAGTCTTAAAAGCTAGAAAGGGAAATGAGTAAAATGTCAGGGCCATCCTTTCTACCTCATTTTTTTAAAGATTTTATTTATCTATTTACAGAAAGAGGGGAAGGGAGGAAGAAAGAGAGGGAGAGAAACATCAACATGTGGTTGCCTCTCACGTGCCCCCTACTGGGGACCTGGCCTATAACCCAGGCATGTGGCCTGACTGGGAATTGAACCGGTTACCCTTTGGCTTGCAGATTGGGACTCAATCCACTGAGCCACACCAGCCAGGGCCCTTCCAGCTCCTAAACCATACTTTCTCTTGTTCTTTCTTGTCCATTGCGTCATAGCCTCACCAACCTTCTTCCTGCATTTTGACACACTGAGTCCTTTCCCTACTCAGTGTGTATGTACTTGACATTCCTTTTGTCCAGAATGCTGTCACCCACATTTTTCCATGCCTGACTTTATATTATCATTTAGCTTAGATTTCACTACTCAGGCCTTTTCCAATCACCCAATCCAGAGTGAATGGTGCTTACTGGCACATGCTTAATTTTCTTCTTAGCACTTTTATTTCTATATCTTCCTCTTTTCATTAAATGAAAACTCTGTGGAAATGAGACTCTTGTTTATGCTGTTATTCTCAATACTTAGAATATTGTCAGGAAAATAGTAAGTCCTTGTTAAAAGAATGAATGGTTGCCACACATTCTTGATGCCTCTGATACTATCATTAGATCTGAGATCTGACAGACTGAGCTGAGAAGCAGGGCTCTTAAGAATGAAGACAAAGTCAGACATTAGTTGTGATTTTCCCTACTGAAAGTCTGCTTGGCTTAGGATATATAGAATTAGAATTTATTAATAATAAGTATGTAGTGAAACTGAACTTGGACATTAGAAACAGATACTCCATTCATTTCATTCTGTTTTTGTCATATACTGAACATTTAACTTACTATCGGGTATAATGGTTTAAGGAAAAAATATAATGTTGGTGATATGCAGCACAAACATAATAGAATTGCTCCAGATGACATTGAACTAAGGACTAAAGAGACTACGCACTTGTCCATGGCAGTCTGCCACTCTGCACTGCATGAACTGCTGTCGTAAGTGAGTGATGTTATGATTCATAGGTTATACTGTCTTCATCTCAGAATGATTTAAAAAATAATAATTTTCTTTCAATTGTAAAAGTAAGACATCTTTCTGAAGATAATTCATAAAACAATTATTTAGAGAAGAAAATATACCAGTCACAAATAACCTAGTGATAACTGTTATCATTTTGATGTACATTTGATAATCTTTTCTCTGTATATGTGTACATGCGTGTGGAAATACATTTATTTATACATAATCTTTAATAAGTACCTGACTTTTCTTGAATAACTAAATGAAGGAAGGAAAGAACAACTGATTACTGGTGACTTCAATATGAAATTGAGAATATAGGCTGTTTCAAAGATTAGTCATTTGTTCTATTTAAACTGTTGCCAACATTTTACTAAATTGCTGTTCTCATTCTGATTTTCTTTGGGTACTTCACCAAGTCTTAGGCTTTTAATTTATCAGTCCAATTCTATTAAATGTAAGAGGTCCCAAGCAAGACTCAATTTGGAAAGAATACAACCTACTAAAATATGACATATAATAAAACTGGATTGCTTCTCTTCACATCTATTCTAAAGAAAGTATTTATTTAACATTTAAAAAAACTTACCTTAGTAGATGCAAAATAAGCATTTGAAAAAAGGCGACATTCATAATACATGCTCTCAAGTAGGAATGCAAATGAATTTCTACAACATAAAAAGGATATCTAAAACTTAGAGCTAACATCAAAATTAGTGGTGAAACACAGTCTTTCCAAGGAATGGGCAGGCCCCACACCCACAGTGTGACGATTACAAATTGGGAAGGATATCTAGTCTGCAGAGGAGCCACTGAGGAGCGAGGGGTCCCACACTGGGCTTCCCAGCCTGGGCACCGATGCCAGGAAGATGAGCCCCCATACATCTGGCTTTGAAAACCAGTGGGGACTGCATCCCAGAGGGAAAAAGGGCTGAGGGAGCTGGAGGCACAACACCCTTCAATGGCCAGTGCACAGACTCACTTTCTCACAAACTCACTTCACCATAAGCTCCAGCACAGGGACAGCAGCTCAAAAAATACCAGGGGGCAAACAGGGAGGTACTACATTGACTAATTTCAGGGTGATGGCTGGAGGGGCAAGGGGCAGGGCAACACTTGGAAGGGACACAAGTGCTGGCAGGAACTATAGTTCCTTTGTTTAGTTCTTTCAACCAGCCTACCAGTGCAGCGAACTCCAAATCTGAGCTCCCCATTAACTGCTCACCCTGCCATGGTGATTTCCCGAGACCCTACCCCACTTGGCTTGCTCGCCTGGCCTGAGCCTCTTCCACTGGCTCCTCAAAACAAGCAGCCTGCCTTGACTTGTGCTACAAATATTCTCAAGGCCTCTCAAAGGTCCACAAACCCCAAACAAACAGGGGTCAATTTTAATGCGTCTTGTAGGTACTGCTAAGTCACCTCAAACCCAGCACAAGCAGTGACTGGTCACAACTTGCATTGTAACACCCATCAGGTGGCTCCATGCCTGGCATAAGCAGTGGCAAGTCTTAGCCTGAAAGAGAGCTTCAACTAAGTGACCACAAATCCAGCACAAGAGGCCACTGGAGATCACATTGTGGTGTCCACCAAAGGGCCCCAAGCTTGGCACTAGTGGCAGCTGGCCTCTTTTTTGCAGCATGGCCTCTTCCAAGTACCTTCAAGCCCAGCACAAGCAGCAACCAACCACAGATTGCTTCATAGCTTCCATTAGGAGGCTCCAAGCCAGACATAAATGGCAGCAGACCTTGGCGTGCACCAGAGTCCCTCCCCAGAGCCTTGAAGACTGAAACGCACAGTGGTTGGCTTCAGACCACACCTGAGCAACATACAACCTTCTCCATAAATGACATACCGGAGGGCAGACTCAGGTGACACCAGAGCCCTGTTAAAGCAACTCCCGCCCTGTGGAGTCAATCCCTGCATCACAACCAGCCCTCACAGACTATCAGTCTGAGGTTCAACCCCACCCACCAACATATCAACAGAAACTGAGGCCAAAACCCTACAGGAGGGCACACACAAGCCACATGGGAGACACCGGGCCCAGGTGAGCAGAGAGATGGTTCACCGGGTCTCACAGGACACCTGTACGAAAGACCACTGTATCAACACCAGTAGATGTGGTAGGTCTACCTAATATATAGAAACAAACACCGAAACTCAGACAAAATCAGAAGACAAAGGAGCATGGCCAAACGAAAGAACAGGACAATGCTGCAGAGAAAGAGCTAAACAAGACGGAGAAAGCAATCTGCACTGAAAAGTACAAAACAGTGCTTCCAAGAGATAATAAATAAAACAAAATAAATAGACATATACCATATTTATGGTTTGTAAGACTCAAAACTTTTAAAAAGTCACTTTTCTATCCATTGTTTTATAGATACTATTCAATCCAAAAAAGACACTCAGGGCACTTTTTTTGTGGAATTTTACAAGCTGATGCTCAACTTTATTGGAAATACAAAGGACCTGTATAGCTAAAATAATCATGAAAACAAAGATCAAAGTTGGAGGATCTACATTAGCTGAGTTTAAGACTTACTATAAAACTACGCTAATTAAGCCAGCGTGTCATTGATGTAAAAATAGGCAAATAGATAAATGAAACAGAAGGGAGAGGCCCAAAATAAACTCATATATTTAGTCAATCAATTTTTGACAAAAGTGTAACAACAATTCAATGAAGGAAAAGAAGGAAAATCTCTTCAACAAATGATACTGAAACAACTGCATATCCATACCCATATGATGTATACTTTGCACTATATAAAAAATTAATTTGGGATGGATCAGTGATACAAATGATGAAAGTATTAATATTGTGGAAGAAAATATAAGTGAATACTTTCATAATATATGGTAAGAAAGTTTTCATAAATAAAACAGAAATAACAAGGAAAAACAATTAATTCATACAATGATAACTTGATCAAAATTTTAAAGTTTCTGCTCATCAAAACAAAACACCATTAAGAAAGGAACAGAGCAATCACAGACTAGGAGAAACTATTCACCATACATATAACTAACAAAGAACTCATTTGCATAATATATAAATAACTGCTACAAATCAACAATAATCCAATTACCATGAGCAAAGGGCTTGAAGGAACCCTTCAGAAGGGAAGATTAACAAGTGGCCAATAAGCATACAAAAAAAAATGCTCAGCATGGTTTGTCATGAGAGAAATACATATTAAAATAACAAGAAAATGTCACAGCACACTCTCCAGAATAAGTAATATTCAAGTGACAGATAAAGCCAAATGTTGGAAAAGATATGGAATACCCATACAAGCTGAAAGAGAATAAAATAATACAATCATGCTGGAAAATGTTTTGACATTTTCCTATAAAGTTAAACATACATAAATGTTGTGACCTAGCTATTTACCCAAGAGAAATGCAAACATATGTTTGCAAAAACACTGCTGCACATTTGTTCATATCAGCTTTAGTCATAGTAGCAAAGAAAAAAAAACTGAAAGTGTTCATCAACAGGTAAATGTAGAAACAAATTGTGGTATATTTGTATAAAAAAACACTTTCCACAAACAGATATGTACAACAATATGGATGAATATCAAAAACATTATTCTTCTTGTAGGAATTCAGACCCAAAAGACTATATACTGAATGATTCCTTTTATGTGAAATTTTAAAATAGGCAAATTAATTTACCAGAAATAAGAACAGTGGTTGCCTCTGGGTGCAGGGAAAAGATTGAACAGTAAAGCATAGGATGGATATTCCTAGGAGTGATGAAAAAATTCTACATCTTGATAGGGATAAGAATCTAAGGGTGTATGCATTGGTAAAAACTCATCAAACTGTACATTTAGCATCAGGGCATCTCACTATATTTATATTATGCCTCGATTTATAAGAAATTAAAGATGGGGGGACAATATTTCAAATGAAGAGGCCTAAATTGTCTCTACTCAATACATTTCAAGACACAATTTGATTATGGATTTCTAAGTCATTATGCATGTGGATTGTTAATTGAACAGCAACATGGTTCAAGTAGTTGAATATGTGTCAGGAATGCTTTGGGTACAGGTAACAGAAAACTTACTAAGGAGTTGGTTAACCGTAAAGCAGGGTTAATCATTCCAGGTTTGATTCAGCTTAAAATCTCAGACTCTGTCCTTCCCAATATATGACTGGTGCCCTTCCAGGCAAGCACATCAAGGAAGATGAATCTGGAACAAAAACTTTCCTATAGTTTTTACTTTTATCAGGGAAAGGAAGTCCTCAGGAAAAGAAAAAAAAATTAATTTAGGTCTCATTGGCTAGATCTTTAGCCACCCCTAGACCAATTTCAAGTTCAGCAGAATAGGATTATTGTGACTGGTCTGAAGCATCATTTTAGGCCTGTGTAGGAGCTTCCCTTTGTGAGATCAGATATCTCCTCATCTGACCCGTCGAATTGGGGTTCAATTCTTAGGGGAGAATTTGAAGCTGGGAATAGTTTTTGGTTGACAATGAATGAATGTTTGACACATATATTATTGTCTTCTCTTAAGATGAGATATTTACTTCCCACTCCTGCTATTTTTTTTTTCCAGGTAAACAGAGTTTAACTAATACAACCTCTGTCAATGCTGTGTCCTTTTACCTATCCTGCCCCGCATGGTACGAAGTGATTTAGTTGTTGGGTAAATTTGGGAAGAATAAACAGGCAGCAATGAGTAATCTTTTTAGTGGAGCTAACTGGAGGGAGCACACGCCCTTTTGCTCCACCTCAGGGAGTCTCTGTCTCAGTGGGTAAGGGGTGTGAAAATAAAAACCTCTTCTCCAGGCTTCGGGTATTAAGGCTGTTGGACTAACTCCACCCCGTTTTGGAATTCAGTGTTAGAAGGCCCACTATGCTCTGACACCCCAGCAGATTTTCCTAATCCTGCCTTTATAAGCAATAAAGTTGGTGACAGATACCCTCTATATTAAAACTTGAGTGGGAGGAGGAGGCTGTTTATTAGGTCTCCTATGAGGCCTCAACATTTGGTGCATTGGCTAGAGGCATTGAAAGCTAAACAAGGACTAGAATTTGGGAGGAAAAAGTATATTAAAGAAGATTTTTATGGGATCACAACTATATCTTTGGAACATGAGCCCTTATGTTACCATGGTGTTCTGAAATTAGGGGTTTCAGAGGCTTATTACCAATTTGTATTGCTACAACTTGACCTCACATTGCCAGCTAGATTAAGCTGACGTAACTTCATGAGGCTGTACAGGCCTCCAGCGAAGACACAGAAGGGTCTGGCACGGGAAGCAGTGAGTCCCAGCAGAGGTGGGTGTCCTCAGCAAAGGTGCACAGGAGTCACACAGCTGACTGGGCAAAGCCTCTGAGCTCTGCCACAGGTGGCCTGGGTGGGCTTCTACCTGGTATATGTGACCTCAATTTAATTCATAGGCTGGGCTTTTCCTAACAAACAAATCTGTGACAAATATTTTTATTATAGAAAAAAATGAATCTTTACATGTGTCGTTTACATGTAAAAATATTTGCTGCATTTAGACATTGAGGAAGCAAAATTCCCATACTTCTATGATTCACACTTCACAGATTCTAAAGTCTTAATGCCAGGAACAGAGAGGCACTGCCAGATGACAGTTCCCAATTCTGTCGCACATTCAGAACTAAGGAAAAACCGTTGGAGGAATTAATCTTACCTTTAAAGCAGTTTTTTAACATACACAAGAATGAATAATTCTCAAAATAATGTATATATTTCAAGATGGCTGAATTATTGTGGGGAGTGTGTGTGTCTGTGCCCTGAAAGACCACTTCACAGTATATAAAATTGAAAAATGGAAGAAAGATAGTGTCTTGAGGGCCACAAGGCAGAAATATTGCTCTGTTTTAATTCCTTGAAATCATCAAGCTGCAGCCAATAGGCCAGATCAGCTGCCAACTAACTTTTTGTAAGTGCGGTATCACTGGAAGACAGCCACACCCATTACTCTAAGGTAATATTCTTCCCCAGAGGCGACGGTGAGCAGTTGTGACAGACATCGATGCTGATACTCTGCACCACACTTGGAGAACCCATTCCCCTAAGCACAAGCTTCAGAAGCAACAACAGTCATTTCTGTAATTTGCAAAGGGAGATTTGCAGTTAAACCAAATGTAGAGATGTGGCGAAGACCCTTTAGGCCTAAGTATCTATGTCAAGAAGTAGTGACAGTAAGTAAAAAGTAAAGAAAAAAACATAACAGGAAACAATAGAAAATACTAATAACTACTAAACAAAACAGTATGTTATTAGAGTTCACTCTTACTAAAATACTGGGATTCAAAAATCATGTAGCTCCCAGAGGAAACAGACATTGAGAAGTCTCAGAAATATATACTACATGAGAAAGGATTTCCCCATCCATATCCTTACCCCAAATATGGCATTTGCACTAACACAAACTGAAACACACATTCTGCTTGATTTTTCTCAATTCATTTTTTTGAGGGGAAGAGTACCAAGTTATTTCATCTGAAGGAATGGCATAGATAACAACATAAATAAACGTTCTGGTACAACTTCCTGAAAAGGAAGCCCAATGTTCATGCAGTGCATTGGTGACTACAGAGAGTCACCTGGTGCCTACGGGGATGCCCACCTAGGCTTAGCTCTGGATATCAATGTCTCCCAGGGTGCACCCGTCACAGACAGGCTAGGCCAGCTTCCAGGGGTGGGAGCTAGGGTGAAGGAGGGGCAAGGAAGGGTCAGTGGTTTTTCCTTCAAGATGGTTACAAGGTCACCCGATTATTCAATGGCTTTCACTTACCTGCTCCTTCAGGCACTGAGCGTCATTTCTGTCAGAGGCCAGTTTGCGCAGTTTCAGCAGTGACTGATGCATATTGGTTTTCAAGTGTGATGCACATGCAATTGCCTTCAGCTGCTGTCCTTGTCCCTGAGCTCTGATTCCTCCATATCCCCAGGGAAAATTTGCTCTCCTCCTTCATCTACAGCTTTGTTGGTTTCTCAGTGTGTTCCTTCTCCTCATGAGATTGGCAAAGACAATACTGGGCAAAGTCCTTCAAGGACCGTTAAAATTGGAGGACACAGACAGGCACGTGTGGAGTCCCCACTGAAAGCGGTTGATGGGTTGATGGTGGTTGGTGGTTCCAGATTCAATGGCAGAGAGCTGATGACTCACACTTGATGAAGCAGGAAACTTGGGCTGCTGCTTACAGGGAACACCTGGCCTCTCCAATCATCTTTGCTCCCCAATTCAGGATTCCAGAGATTTTGGCATCGACCAATGATTGGCATCCTAGCAAGACTGGAAGTGTCAAAAGTTCCACCTCCCTTGGATATGCCCTTTTCAACACTGATTGCTGACATCTGGGAACTAGGTTCTGCTGGGTGTGGCTCCTTTGCTCACCGTGTGATTTCGGGGGTTAGTGTTCCGCGGTCCTGGGTGCCCATTGCTCATTTACTGTGGAAATATACCAGGGAACTGACAAGGCAATTTGTGATCCCAAAGGGACTATGTTACTTTTCTGAGAATGCTTAAAAAACCCAATTCCACACGGCCAAGGTTTTGCTGAAAAAGATGGGGTTTGGATTTTAAAAAATTGGAGTTTTGGACTCTATACTCAAAAGGGCAAAATAATTTGAGTCAAAATATTAAGGCATTGAAACTTCACTATTTGGGGATTTTTATCTTGCAAGGGGGCTTAACCATATTCTCTCTTGGAATCTGATCGTGGGAGAGCGTTTTTATTCACATTGTGATGTTCCCATGGTACGGGTATATTTTTATTATTGGAATGTGTTTAATGTTGCAGAATTTCTGGAATGCTACGTGGATAGTGTGGTTCATTGTAATTTAGGATGGCAAACTGTATAGGCAATGGATTTTTTTCCCTTGGGAACAGGGTGGCCTTGGAACTTATTTAGATAATACATTTCCTACTATAGATTTTAACAAAATCCAAAGTGACTGCCAGTGGTCCCAGGACGATTCCCAAGGAGCAGTGGTCAGAAATGAAGAGGGACCCTAATGAAGGTAAGGGCAGTGTTTCCCTGTTGGATCACTGGTCCCCTCTCCCAAAGAGGACAGCCACACTCCTGTTTGACTACAAGCTTTATAAATAAAAGCTTACTGGGATTTGAAGAAAAAAGGTAAGGCATCCTTACTCTTCACGTTTCCTGACTAAAAGAAACTCAGAATCTGTCTGTCCCTTTAGTTACTGCAACAGCTCAGGGGCACTGGAGTGATATATCTGACTAGTAAAATTAGGAAGAAAAAAATAGGTTTATCTGTCAATTGCTCAGCTCAGAGCTACTACTTCCTTTTAGAATTGAATTTGTTTGATTTTTCCAGAGGTATTTTCTGTTCTCTCTGACCATGAGACTCTGGGTGGATAAGTCTGCCTAGTTTTGGGGTTAGTGTTAGGAGTCCTTTTAGTCCCCACAACTAAGCTATGGCCTTCAATTTAGTGTCAGAGTAAACTGTGGTACTTTGGCCGCTACATGCCACTCTGTTTTCCTTCAAAATATGTTTATAAACTAAGTGTTAGAAAAGGATGCTAACTTAGGGAGGAAAAGGGATCCTCCCTCAGAAAGTCTTAACAGATTTTACCCTTTATTATATTACCTTTATTTTTTACATCCAAGCAACAATTTTTTTATAGTAAGCTGATGGATGAAGAGACTTTGCTAATTAAAACAACAAAAACAGGTATGTGGGTTACAGATCTCCATGGAGATATACTTTATAAACCTTTTTTTTTCCACAATAAGTGGAAGAGTCAGCATCACTTTGAAAACAGGTGTGTATGTTTATATTAAATAAATTATTCATTTGCTAATACTATGGAACTGTAGCACATTAGAAGAAAAGAAATCCAAAGTAATCTTCATCCCTTGCATAACACATTACAAAATAGTTTTTTCAGGAAATACTCAACAGTGTCTCTTTTATAGTAAGCAACAGAATAAAATCCAATAAAAAATCTTCGAATTTATTTATTTTTTTTTTTGTCATCACCTTTAGTTAATGGTATGTAGGTTTCAATTTCTAAGCACATGAAATATGGTTTGGCTGGACTGAATGTTATTATTTTGATTTCCTTTGCAAAGCTTAAAATATGCTACCCTTCCTTTTCTTTCATTCTGGGTATTTTTGTTCACTCACTCACAGTCATAGTTCTTCCCAGAGCTTGAAAACATCCCTACAGTGTTTTCGGCCCTATGCCCATGTATCCTTACGTCCCTGGAAACTCTCCGGCTCATCCATTCTAAACACACTGATTTTTTCCTTCCTAATCAGTGCCATGAGGTAGTTACTACTTGACCCAATCAGTTTGTTATTTAATACTTTAATTGTTATCTTTACATCCAATGGTCATACAGCATGAATCTAAAATTAATTGCAGATTTCTTAAGATAATCACCACTTTTTCCACACTTTGTACATCACTCAAAACATTGGTTTGCAACTTGTAGGCACTCAAATACTTTTCAATGTACCCAACTTCCTAACTGGGTGAAATCTTAGTAAAGGAAGATAAAGAACACTTTTGGAGCTTCTATTGGGCACAAAACAATTTATAATGTGTTTATTTTCTAAAATTTATAACACATTTATAGCAGAAATTAAGTCTCAAATGTGGACTATTCACATGAAAATAATTGTAGATATTTTTCATGCATCTGAAATTAGTGAGCTCTATTTAAGAGCCGCAATTACCTTTTTGTTGGTGTGTACTCTTTTGCTTTTATCTGTAAAATCAATTTTATTGAGATATACTTAGCATATAAAATGCGTCCATTTAAAAGTACAGTTCAATTAGTTTTGAATTATAACCCATAAAACAATCACTACATTCAAGGTATAAAACTTCTCCTCAACCTGAAATTCCCTTGGAGCACAAACTGTCGGTGCATGTGGTACTAATATTTACTTTTACCTTACATTAATCTGCCATAAAAGTAACAAATTGTTGTGCATTGTTAATTTGGGGTTTTAGACTATATCTTTATATAATTTTATTTTGGGGTCAATCACTCTTAGGATTACAATATACATACTTAAACTTTTCAGAATCTATTTGGAATTAATATTTTACCACTTCAGTGAAATGTAGATCCTTTAAAACCATACAAACCTCTTTACTCTTCCTTCTTGTAAGTTCTAGTCATCATGTTTACATCCGTGTGCCTTGGACATCCCCACGCACCGTGATACAATTTTTTCTGCTGCCATATATATTTTAAAGAATTTAAGGGGGGAGGCTATTATGTCTACCCATAAATCTAGCATTTCTGTTTCATTTCCTTGATTCCAAAAGTTCCAGATTTCTTTCTGGTATCATTTACTTTTGCCTGGATAACTTGTTTCAGCATTTCTTTTAGATTAGATATGGTGGTGAAAACTTTTGTGACTTTTTCTGCCTTTATTTTTGTCTTCAATCTGAAAGAATGTTTACACTGTATGTATTATTTTGTTGATCTTTTATTTCAGCACTGAAAAAATATTCCATTACTTTCTAGTCTCTATAGTTCCCTTAAAGAAATTAGTAATTGTTCAAATGCTTTCTCTCATACATGATCATTTTTTTGCCTGTTATAAAGATTTTCTTTGGTTTTTATTATAGTACACCTGGTTATGTAGTCTTTGAAGTTTTCATAGTTGGTGTTTGCTGAGCCTCTCAAATCTCAAAATTTATGTCTTTTACCAATTTGGGATTATTTCTTCAACATTTTTCTACACCACAGTCCTTCTCCTGGATTCCTGGGGCCTGTGTGACATCACATTTAGATTTTGTTAAGTTGTCTTCTGGGGAACCTGAGGTGGCAATTTTTTGTTTGTTTGTTTTTTCATTTAAAAAACATCTCTCTTGTTCAGATTAGATCATTTTTATTAATCTATCTTCAAGTGCATGGACTCATCAGTTTTACCATTGATTCACCCCATGAATATTTTTTACTATTTTCTTTATGTTTTTCAATTATAAAACTTACAGTTCTAAAATGGTTATTTAAAAATATTTATTTCCCTGGAGAAATGTTCTATCTTTCCATTAGTTTCAAGAGTGTTTGCCCTTAATTATTATAGAATCATTAGAAGATATGCTTAAAGTCTTTTATCTCTTAAATCCAACATCTGGGTCAGTTGGGCTAGCTTCTGTCAGTCAGTTTTTCTTTGAGAGTTTGTCAAACTCTCCTGGTTCTTTTTATGTTGATTACTCTTGTGTCATACGTTGAAATATTTTAAATATTATGTTATGAGATGTAGAACTTGTTTAAGCCCTGTAGGGAATATAGTTGTTATTTCTACAGTAAGTAGTTGGCCCAGTTCGCTTTGGGCTAGAAATTTGATACTACGTTCTGTAGACACTGATTTCAATGTTAGTTGCTCTCAAACCTTTGCAGTGGTGCTATTTGCACCTGTCAGCAAATGCATGCACTCAGGGGCCAGTCTTAGACCTAAGTGATGACCTATCCCACAGTTCTTTCGCAGCGCTTCAGTGTGCTTTTCAAGGTCAGATTCATGCACATGCAGCTCAAGGGTGAGCCCATGAGTTCATACACAATTTTACGGGATCCCCTTCTCAAGCTTCCTCTTCTTCATTCTTTTTTGAACATTCTCCCGTACTGAATCCACCTCTCATTTCTTGGTTCTTTGGCTAGAGCGTTGGAGATGTAGTATTTCCACTCGGCTGTGTGTACTTCCTGCAACAGCAGCTGAAGGGAAAAGGAAAAAAAAAATGCCATTTTCTCTATTCTCTGTGGTTCCTCTTCCCATTCCTCAGGCCAGAAAGAGAAGGACTTACCTTTCTGCCTAAACTCTGTGCAGAGTTCTGAGATGTATACTGCTTTCGAATGTCAGCTGGAAAACGCGGGAGGAAAAGAAAGAGACAAATTCATCTCCAATGTTTCATTTTTCAAATTCATCTTCCATTTACACAAATGTATAAATTCCTTCCCCAGTTTTCTTCCTCACTTGCTTTTCAGAGTATTCAGATAGTTGTATACAGTGGGAGAGACCGGGTGGCAGGTACTTGCTCTTTCTTAGCCAGTACTGGAACATTCATGGTTTTAAAATAAGATGTGTGTCTTCTTTTAATCTGGTTACTATGGAATCTCCATTTGATGTCCAAATCAACTTATCTAAAAAGGAAACAGAGGGAATTTCTTTTCTTTTCCCCTGGCCATCAAGTCCCTTTTCTCTCTTTAAAGGGAAAATGTGGCATGTTTAAACAGTATTTTACTGCACTATGTCTAGAGGAAGGATTCTATTTCTAAAGGGTAAACCCTTTCTCTCCTAGACATCTTTTTTTCTGGAAAATAAATAAAGGAAATGCTTACATTTGGTAGTTCATTGTATCTTTTGTTTTCTTCCCATTTTCAGAATGAGAGAAACCAAAGAGAGGAAAAGTCAGCTACCTGCAAATAATAATGTTAGAGAAATGCAGTGTGTGAATCCTAGAAATTAATTTCCACTACTATCTTCTTTACAGTTAGTGCAATTTAATGTTTATCTCTGTTCAAAAAGAAAAGAAAAAGAAAGAAACCAGGGTAACATAAATAAAAAAAATTTTGAGAAATTACCTTGGTGAACATTAAAAATAAATAATTAGAAGTTTGGCTAAGAGTAAATTCTGACAGTAAAAAGCCTTCACACAACCCACCTACCGTCTCCTTCTTTTCCATGACTCAGAAGCAAGTGAGTTGATGATGCTTCATTCTAACGCCCAAACTCTAGGCATTGGTTGTCTGAATAATATTTTTTCAGAGCCTTCCAGTGCTTAATCCAATACCTGACACATTCGTTTCCTATCTCCTGCATTAAATAAAATATATTTTCCTTTCTTTTGTTTCCCATCTTTCCTGGAAAAGCTTATTGCAAATCAAAATGTGAATACAAAATTCCTATTTCCAAAGCTGATTTGCTTTCCATTATGTTAAACTGATGAGATACTAGGAACTATTCCTCCAACCGCCTCTGCATGACTAAATCCTAATATATGCTTTGTAGTAAAGCTCTAATTCCATTAAGCAGTTCCTAATCTTTTATATGCAGATAGGCTATAGAAGTAGATAAAAGCAAATTGAGTCCTGATTTTTTCCTCTGTCTCCTACAAATTTGGATAAGTCACTTGACATCACTGAACCTCCATGTTCTCACTTGTCAAACAATTTCCTTAAATGATTATAGAGCTCAAGGACATTTAGACATTATCTACATGCTTTTTCAGGTAAAAGCTCTAAAGCTCAGAGGGTCAGAGTGATTTTTCTAATGCACACAGGTAGGGCAGTATGGCAGGAATTAACCAGGCCTTTAATGAAGTATCGCTTTTAAAGGATGATCATCATAATATTCTAAGTGGATAATCAGGGAAGATCAGCAACCCATATGGCAAGAAAGTCTTAGTTACCCAGTTGAGTTTAGTTTACTTGCTGCCTTCCTGCCTGAAGACAGGGTAGGGGAAGGGAATTCAAAGTGATGGCAAGCAAAATAATCAGGTGGTTCTCCTTATTCCTCATCTAGTAGGTCGCTGAAGATTTTTACAGGAAGTAAATTATTTACTGTCAATAAAAGTCAGGCTGAAGACATATTACATTGTTACTTTTTATCTGTGTTTGATGTGTCATTTCCTGTGCTAATTTGCTTTAGTTTAATGTTCTATTTTTCAATCATCAATACATCGATGCTAATGAAGAAGCCTTTGGGAATATCTTCTGGTCATTAGATTGACACAAAATGTTCAGTTTTTCATTCGGTGTTGAGCACACAGAAATGACTGGGCTGTGGGATGGATTTGCCAGGCACTGCTGCTATTCCGCATGACCGAATGCACTCAGCTTCTTGGCCTTTATGGGTATTCGTTTTCAAAGAAAGAGTCCCATTTTACTTCTGTTTTTTTTTTCCTGTTATTCAATAAGGTAAAAATAAAACTGCTAACATTTGATTTCTCCCAAGACTACTTCTTTCTTTGGATGCTTCAGATTCAGAGACACTAGCGTCTCCAGTAAGGACTGTTGAGATTTTTTCAAAAAAACTGTACTCCTGAAAATAAAGTAAGTTAACATTTTAAGGTATGAACAAAACATCTGCTGCAAAAACTTCTTTGTGATTGCTTTTTAAAGAATCATCAGGAGGGCCAGATCTGGGAGAAGATGAAGCTGCATGTATTCGAAATTACTGAGTGTGTGACGATAATCTACACCCTCAGCCTACTTTTACTTTCTGCTTTTAACTCCGTTAGCCAAATGCTTTGTGAATTACCCTATTCTTTCAAAGTCTCAGAAAAGGGACTAAGAAACTATCTCACAATAAGCTTTAAAGGACTGATTTAAATTTGATGTTTCCTATAAATGATGTACCTGAACTTAAATAAACAAAACCTCAAGTGAAATGAATGATGCTTCAGTAGTATATTCGGAGAAATATTTTTAATCTTTATGTGGCACGATCTTTATAAGACCTTTATAATCTTTATAAGATCCTTAAGATCATATGTGTCTATGTGTTTGTAAGACTAGTTAGTAGATTTGAATTACTGCTTTCCACGATAGCTCTTTCTAATGAAACCTTCCTCAATTACTGCCGAAACCACTGCATAATCCTACTCTACTCCCTGTAGTCACAGCCAGTTGGACCCCGAGAAGGAAGCGCTCCAAGTCTTCATTTATTAACTTGGCAGTAGAAACAGATCGTCCAGCCTGGCTCCATAGAAAGAGTTGTGCCAGGCAGATTCCCCTCTGAAGTGGAAACTTCATCTCTTCTCTCACTTCCCCACAGCAACACTGAGTCATGTGCTAGAAAGGTCAGACATCAGGGCACATCAAGTCTGTTATCATTGTTCTCACTCTTATTTTTAACTTATTGATTTCTTTGGCTGAGATTTGTTCCCATGGCAACAACACAGGCCACTTGGGTTAAAAAGCTCAGAAAGAGCAATGAAACTTGAAGAGAATCCATTTAGTTTTTGTCTCTACTTGGCATCATTTCCAGATGCTACCAACTGTTTCATAGGTCACCCCATTCCTGAGTCCCAAGAATACCTTTGATGAATTTGAAGATTGTTTTTATGGCTTTCCCCATTTAGAAAGAGCACTTTGTTTTTCCTGACACAGTAAATACTTCTACTTACTCAGAAGCTTTTATTTCACATACTTTGATTCATAATGCTCAGTTACAAAGCCCGTAAGGATGAGTAAGGACAAAAACTGCCATTTCCCCAGTTCAGGTGGCTCTCCCTCTGTCTAGCCCTGCCCTCGCCTCTCTCCCTTTCTTCAGCCACATCAACTCACACTGATTGCTTCTCTCTCAGTTCAACATAAATTCCGCAGAGAAACCTACCCTAGCCACTCAGACTCAACTAGACTGCTTTTTCTGCCCACAGGTTCTTTTATTTTGTCTTTAAAGCATTTGAGTCATAGTTTGTAATTACACATATTTTTGCGGTTATTTAAATAATATCTTTTTCCCAACTTAAACTTTTGAGTTTCCATAACAAGGGTACCTGGCTCTTTGGCTTATCACTGAAATCTCAGCACCTCGTGCAATGACTGACAACATGTAAGCTGGATACATATTTACTCATTAAATGAATAGAAACATCTTTAATTCCTCCATGCTGAAGATCAGGTTGGCAGTTTCTCTGGATATATTGGTCAGTGCAGGCTACCATAAGAAAGTGCCATTAACTGGCTGTCTTAAAAAACAGGCATTTATTCGTCATAGTTTTGGAGGCTAGGAAGTCCGAGATCAGAGTGTCAGCCACATTCTCCTTTGCATCTTCATATCGAGGAAGAGGGAGGGGAGGAAAGAGAGGAGAGGAGGAAGAAAGAGGAAAAAAGATGTCTTCTTACAAGGCCACCAATCCTACCGGATTAGCACCCCATGTTTAAAACCCCACTTAACCTTTATTACCTTCTCACAGACCCTATCCCCAATGCAGTCACATTGGTGGTTAAGGGCTTCAACATACGGTTTTTGCCAGAGACACAATTTTGTCCATCCAACTGGGTTAAGTGTGTTTGACTGAAGTTGTCTCAGTCCTTTCAGCAGATGGTAATTTATTATTTTATACTTATTTTGCTCTTCTCTCTTGCAAGCAAACCATTATGCTTTTGCAAGAAGCACAGTCTGCTAGACGGTACAGATTCTCCCTCTCTTTCTCCCACAAACCCCTGTCTCTCTGTTGCTGTTTGACTTTCAAGAAAATAAAAATCTTTTTTAAAGTTTATTATTTTCTCTGAATTGAAAGTCATGGTGCAGGATGCCAACAGAGTAGTGTATGAATATAAGCAAGACTCAGGAATTATTATTGGTGCATTAATACAGCAAACATATTTCCAGTTAAACCTGCAGTGTTTTCACTGAATGTTCTTTATTCCTCTGTGGCTTCTATTTTCCTCTAGCTCATATCCTTGACTGAAGGTGAACCCTGGCTCTCTACAGTCTGCTTTCACAGAAAGGTCTCATGTTTGTCTGCAAGGGCTATATTTAATGTTTAAAATCATTTTTATGACTTTGTACAAGGGGGTAGTCTGGAAATGACATTTTTTAATAAACTGCCCTTGACAAACATTATTTTTTTCTTGTGAAAAAAAAAGCTCCTTTTCCTGTTTTTCTTCTTCAAATAGCCATTGGCACTTCTCTGATTGAGAATGCAAGGCAACCAAAGCAACAACTCTTGCCAAGGGAGAAGAATTTATTTTTTAATCCTTCCTGCTTTTATGTTCTATTTAATCAAAAGTGCGCCATTTTATATTTTTCCTTTCCCTCCTTTAAATAACTTTTCTGTAATTGATTTTTCAGTTTTCATTGAATTTGCAAATAAATGTAAAAATCTGTTAAAAGAAAATTTTAGTTATTAATTCACTGCTGGGTTAGCCGATCATTTCTGAGGGACTAAGGAAGTTGTATCAGGCATGAACCAGGTGGTGAACAGGGTACATGAATACTGATTTTTAAGGTCTACAGTGAATAACACCGCACTTGAAAACACAGTTTCAGGCTAACAATACATTAATGAGGATGTCATATTTGACTAGACTTGTGAAACAAAAAATAAGCCTCCTAACTTGCTACTTTACTCTATTTGAATTTCATGCCAGTCTAGACCCTTCTAAATGTCCTTTTCCAATGAAGGGTTTTTACATCTTTCTGATTCATTCAGAGTAGAGCCAGGGGCATTTATGACAAAGGTGACCAGGTAAATGGCAATAATATAAAATAGTATAAAATCACATCACCTGGCTGTGCTGATTTATTCCCTGCCTATGTGCATCCATTTATTATTTAGACAGCATAAAGGACCAATTTATCAATTGAAGTGTTAGCACTAAAATGTTATGTATTCTTTTTTACCAAAATATATTGAATATCCATTTACATGAATGAAGTCAAATTGATAATCTTTTCTACCTTAAAGGATGTTATAGTCTATTAGAAAAAAAATAGAAAAGATGAAAATAATTAGAAAAAGACTATGATTAAGTGCATAAGGAATCAGAGTAAAGAGTGACAACTGTCATCTCATTGGTGAAAGTAGGCTTTCCAGCATTGCATCTGAGGGATGGAAGAGAGTTGGGCAAATAGGAAAGACAGAGGTGGGTGTTCTTCACAGAAGGAAGAGCAAATGCCTCTTAGCAAAAGAAATACACAATCATTTGCTCCCTGAATAGGTTGGAAAGGCAGGACTGGAAGAGAGAACAGAAAGTGTTAGATGAAGTTAGAGTTTAAACATTATTCTAAGGATCTTGTGCATCTGAAATAGGGCAGTAGAAGCAGAGAGGAGGAGACCACAGCAAGTTCTTTTGTATAGGTAAAATTGATTAGATTTGAACATTTATGGAGTTCAAGAAACTAGCAGTCCAATTTGAATCTGTAGTTTCAATCCGGGGTGACTGGGAGGATAATGTTGTTGTTAGAGAAACTATGAGGTTCGGAGCGATGCGTTTGGAGAAGTAATTTGATTTTGGAAGTAAAAAGAGGTCCCTGTAGAATCTCCACAAGCCCCAGCGTTTTCAAGGAATATCTAGGTCTCAGCCAGGGTATAAATTTAGTATTTCCAGATTTTAATCTCGATATAATCCCCAGAATTTCATCTTTGAGAGAAATTTATATAATCACCTTTGTGCCAGTTGATATCCTTTGTTGATATCCTTCTACTATTTTGTTAAAAGCTCAAAATATGCCATAAACCAGAGCACAGAAGCTTCATAAAAAACAAATGAGCAAAAAAAAAATTATTGACCGTGCCCATGAGTCCTCCATTCTACAATTGTGGGAGATAGAGTGTGGGAGTGGCGTGGATCTGATAGGGGTGAGCAATGGCAGAAAAAGGTGGGACAACTGTAACTGAACAACTATAAATTTTAAAAATATTAAGGAAGCAAATTTGGACCAGGATGAAGATGGCAAGTGATGGCGCTAATAGAAAACATTGACAATCAAACTGGATTCATCTGATGGTTCTGGGCTGTGAGGATGTAAAACTCAGACATACCACTTCAAAGGAGTCTCTACTTTAGGAGCCTCCACAAAGGAGGATCACTGTGACAAGCCTAGAGAATTCCAGCTGGTGTCAGAGCTCTACGTTTTCCGAGGGTTCTGGTCAATGGTCTATAGTGGTGTGAGAGTCCCGCCAAATGCAGGAACTACACTGAAAAGTCTAGGAATGGAGTGTGGGTGTTAACCGGAAGCATGGTTACATAGAGAAGAAAAAAGATACATTGTTCTAATTTCTCCTCAATTTTTTTTTTTAGCTTTTGACCTCAACTCCAGTGAAGTTCTCTTTTTTAAGTACAAAGACTTTAAAGAGTACTTGAGTTCTTTTCAGCAAGGTTTCTTTAATAATGTTCAACTTCAATTGTCTTTGAGAAAGTGGTAACAATAGAAGATCAAATGATTCTCTCATTTGTTCATATAATCTGGTTGATGTACTATTTTTGAAGGTATAAAAGCTATAGACTGTCTTAAAATTTGTTGATCTCTTGTTTTTGTCAAATTCTGAGGTTCAGTTGAAACGTATCTAAGCTCGTGTCCCTCCACCTAGGTCTATATGTATTTAAAATCTCTATTCGTATTTTGAGTTCTGCAGCAAGTGGCTGAAACCTAATGGAAATAGATCATGAGAAGGTGCTATTTGCTAAACCTCCTTTTTTCTTTCCTACATCTAGTAAATAGAGTTAATCATAAATTTATTTGCAAGGAGAAGGAAAGCTACATAGATTAGATTGAAAAATTCAGACAAATTCTCGACGGGCAGTCTAAGTGAGTATGTATCTAAATCCCAGGCAAGCAAACTAACGAATAATGGGTTAGAGATATGAACCAGGAGACTAGTTAATGAGAAATTATAACAGATCTGGGTAAGGATTGTGTGCAACAAAGGAACTGGATTTCACAATGGTAGCTGCCCAGGCTGGTGCTTGGCAAATACTTTTTTTTTCCGACAAAATATTTTATGTCAAAGGAAGCATATATTGTTCAGAATGGGGCACTGTGATTGGAGGGCAATGAAACTGGGAAGAAGAGAACTAGAAAGAAAGTGATTGCTGCTAGTGAGATATAACCTCTTTTAAAATTTTTAGGTAAACATTGTATATCTATAAGCTGTACAACATGATGATTTTATACACATAGATATGGTGAAATGATTAGTGCAGTCAAACTGATTATCACATCTTTCCACACAGTACCATTTTTTGTGTGCATGTGTGATGAGAGCGCCTGGAATCAAACCCTCCTAGCACGTTTCCAGTGTTCAGTACGGTGCTGTGAACTCGTGGTCATCACGGTCATCAGGATGCACATTACACAGCTAGACTTCTTCGTTTTATGTAACCTCAACTTTGAACCCTTGGACGAGCGTCTCCTCGTCCTGTAACCCACCTGTCTACTTTCTGCTTCTGTGTAATCAATTTTTAGGGGGATTCCACATTTAAGTGAGATCATGGGAGTTTGTTGTTGTGTTTCTGGATCAGACTTATTTCACTCAGCATAATGTCTTCTAGGTTCATTCATATTGTTTAAAATGGCAGGATCTCCTTTTTAAAGGCTGAACATAGATACATTCATATATATTTATGAGCTCATATATAGATGATGTGAGGGGGCAAAAGTAGGTGTACAGTTGTGAGTATGTGAAATATTTTGTTCTTGTGTTATTATTTATTAATTATTGTCTAACTTTCCATGCAAACAACCGCAAACCTACTTTCGCCCCACCATGTGTGTGTGTGCATATATAGGTGCCACGATTTTTTCTTTCTCCATTTTTCTGTCAGCGACACAGGCTGTTTTCATAGCTTGCTGTTGTGATATTGCTTCACTGAACATGGGAGCAAACCCATTTCTTCAAGGTACTGACTTCATTCCTTTGAGGACATACCCAGAATTGCTGGGGTAGTTCTATTTTCAGTTTTTTGAGGAAACTCCATCCTGTTTTTCATAATGGTTGTTCCGATTTACATTCTCACCAACAGTGCACAAGGGCTCCCTTTTGCAACAGCCCCAGTTATCTTTTAAGTTTTTATAGCAGCCATCCTAACAGGTGTGAGGTGACAGCTCATTGTGATTCTGATTTACATTGTTTTGAGAATTAGTAATGTTGTCCACCTTCTCACAGACCCACTGGCTCTTCTCACATATCTCACATGTTTTCTTTTGGAAAATGTCTATGTAGGTCCTTTGCCCATTTTTTAATTGTGTTGTTAGAAGAAATGTGTTGTTATATTCATCTAGATAAATTTTTATCTATGATAAAATTATCAAAGCTTCATATCATGTAAAATATTGGTAATACTGTAGCTGATTGAGCAATTTGAATTCTAATAATTACTCACATTTGGCAATCACAGCTTTAGCTTGATCTCTTTCAAGTAATTGCCTCACACATCCATAAAGCCACAAAAATGAAGCTTTTCATCTGCTGATTCTAAGTGACTAGGGAGATATATCCTCTGGAAGATAAATGACTCTGGTTCTCAGCAAAAGGGATGCTTTGCACATCCTAGATCATTCCATTTTTGGTTACTCGAATGGCCTGCCCACAGTTGTTGATCTCTGACATTAGCTGGTATAGCAAATGGCAGTAGCAGCCAATCCCAAACCTCTACAACTGCCTGTGATGCTACCGGTAGCTGACTTCACAATTCGATTACTTGGTAGCAGCAGGCAAAATAGCAATCATGTGCTTGGAGTGACTAGTAAACAGTTTGTCCATGCAGTTGAAGATAAGGAAATCCTTCCGTTCTATAAATATTAAAACACTGACCCAAAGACAGTAAGTATGGAAATGCCAGGGCCAGTCTTCTGATGAGCTGCAAAGGCAAACACCTTTTTTGACTCTACCCACGGTTCAGAAGCCAGACCTTTGACTGTTGGCTAGAATGGTAAGAGAATGCCAGATTTTTGCCTTGCAGTCTCAAGACACAACTATATATTAATGAATACATACCTTTGCTGTTTAATATATTGTTTCCTTTGTTATCGTATCGTTTTGAACTGAAAATAATGAAGTTTTGTCTTATTTCAGTAGAAGGAGTTTGAGGTAATTCCTTTTGATTTTGGTAGCTCAAAAGATATAGTATCTTGAGGGGAAGGAATTGGTTAATTACTGTTAGTGGAATAAAATTTCTTAACAATTTCCTCATGATATTTAGCCTCTTATTATATCATAGATAGATCTGCTGTTGTGCGGTCTACACAAAGCCTGTTTAGGTAGAACAATTGGAGTTTTGGGTACGAACTAAACCTGTGCTCATGGACTGGGGATAAAGTCTCTCAGAACATCACCCTTAGGGTGAAGAGGGAGATGATCCTGTCCTCAGAGAGTGTGCGACAAAAACCCATGATATGAGAAACATAAACTTCTTTAGGTTCCGAAAACTCTAGGAAGGTAAACATTATGTTTTTCTATTTTACAAAAACACAGGAGACTTTCCCACCTAACAAAAGTGGGTTTTGCCTTTCAGGATAGCATTTTTATCTTCTCCTGGTGCTATTCAGAGTACTGGACTGTTCCCACTAACTCAGTGGAGTAAAGATCTTGGACTCCATCCTTGACCTCTGCCTGCCTTGAGCCCGACCCTGTCATGTGTCTTCCTCCTATGGAAATTACCAGCCATCAATTACACGGATGCTGCTTGCACAATCAATAGCATTAAAATCTGACCAGACCCTTCAATTAATTTCTTTGTCCTGCTTTCTGTCTATAGTTGGTATAGATAAGGGAACATTATTAGAAGTGAAGGACAGTATTTGAAGTGAAGTTCTTAAACCTAATCTGAATTCCTAATAGTTAATGTGCTATGAATAAGTCTAACGATCTCAGGTGAAAGAAAGTTTGAGCTGAATGTTTCTAAATTCACATTAGGAAAAATTCTGAATATATTGTGGCTTTGGTTATGTAACTTCTGTATGTCTAAACTCCCTCCTTTATCTATGAAATATTAACAGTCACTTGAACTCTTGCTGAATCATTAAATTCACAACATGCTTCAAAATTTTCCTGCAACACTTGGGAAGGAGTTTTGATACAGAAGTCAGATTCATAAAATAAAAATGTTATTATTTAGCCACTATCCATTTTATCAAAGATAACAACTGCATGGTAGCATCTTGCGTATTGATCTCTCAGATGAAAGGATTGAGTACTTCTACTTTAACAGTGTTAAAATGCTGAAGCTCTTTTTCACACCCAGCAATTATTCAGAATGCATTTTTCACACAACTGGCAATCATATCCATGCTGCATGATCAAATCCATATGCCAAAATGTCAGGAGAGCTGGTGAGACCACCTCTACTAAGGCAAGCCTGAGAGTTTTATTTTCAAAGAACTGCATCTCTTTCTCTTGGAAGAATAATTCTTGAAACTAGGAGCACAATCCTCAAAGGAGTTGGTTAATGCTCCTGATGCCACTGTGGCCCACTGAGGCGTCCCTCTCTCCACTTCTATTAAAGCTGTAGACATAGTCCTCGTTAGTGCCTTTTTGTCCTATGAACCTGTCCCATCGTGGTTCAGAATGACAAAGTAAAAGGGTAAAAGCAATTTATTGAACTAGCTGAGCAAGTGATTCCTCAGGGATTGACCCTTGACCTTTTAAAAGGCAATATTTCCATAAATAAATTGGGGCTTTGTTGTTTTATTTTTTCTGAAGATAGCTAATCCAAACTTTAAAAACATTTGAATGCTAGAGTCACTTTACTGTTCTTATGCTTTAATGACTTAGATTGAATGTCACTGTGCACTCAAGCTTACCAGGTAATTGAGCAAATATGTGCTTTATTTGATGATATGGTCATAGCTCTTTAAATACCAATGACTGTGGTTATGGAATATAAAATAATAGTTGGCAGCTATATAGTCATTATGAATAAGAGAAACAACACTATAGAAATACTTTACTTTAAAATGTATGGGTTTGAACATTATTAACTTAGAAGAAATTATATTTTTTTAAAAGTATAATTATATAATTATGAGCACTAGATTTCCCTTGGAGAGCAAAGTACTTTATTGGAAGTATAGGTTTTTAAAATCTCTTTTTGGTAAGAATAGTAGTTATATTAAAAATAATTGCTTTATTTCTTCAGTGAGGTTTTCTGGTAATCATGACACATTCTCTCATAGTCTCTTTATATTTTGTTATTTTCATATGTTCATTATTTGTATTATTAAGGTATAGACTGTCCTCAGTAAGATATATATTTTTAGTATTACAGTTTTTTGGTTTGGTGTTTTCTTTTTAATCCTTACCTAAGGATATATTTCTATTGATTATGAGAGAGACAGGAAGGGAGAGAAACAGACAGAGAGAAAGAGAGAGAGAAACATAAACAGCTTGCCTCCTACACATGCTGACCAGGGACTGAACCCACAACCTTCTGATGTAGGGCAGGGGTGTGAAACTCATTTTCCCTGGGGGCCACATCAGCCTCGCGGTTGCTTTCAAAGGGCCAAAATAATTTTAGGACTGTATAAATGTAACTACTCCTTAACTGTGAAGGAGTTAAGATTACATTCGGCCCTTTGAAGGCAACTGCAAGGCTGATGTGGCCCTGGGGAAAACGAGTTTGACATCCCTGATGTATGGGACAATGTTCCAACCAACTGAACTGCCTGGCCAGGCTGGTGTGGGGTCTTTGTTTGTTTTTACATTTTGTGGGTGGGAATTGGTTAGCTGATTAATTCTCAACTTGTTATTCAGACTTCCTAGTGGTCCTTACTTTGTGCAATGGCTGCATACCTTTGATCACTAACCAATGAGGAAAAGCAGCGGGGAAGTAAATAAACGTTGAATGGCTTCAGCTCTGTGTGAGGCAGTGGGATGGGTACTTTGACTACTTACCACAACACTGTCAAGATTATTGGGCACCGAGTGTGCATACCATGCTTGGTACCTTAAATGCATATCATCATTTAATTTTTATAGCTACTCTTTTAGATAGGCATTAAAATTCTAAATTTAGATAGGCATTTTTGCACATGAGGAACTTAAAGGGAGGACAGATCATTAAATAGCAGAATAGTGATTTGAACATAACCTGTATTTTCCCAAATGTGTTTTGTAGAACATAATCAAATGAGATACACCCTAGAACAATAATAAGTACACACAGCAAAAAAAATGTTGGTGAATGAAGAGAATCACGAGCACTCACTTTTATTCAAATTCAACTAATATTTATCATGTACTTATTATTTGGACTGTACTGATTGTTTTTATATATGATGATTCATGTAATCCTCACAATATTTAATAATGTTGGTGACATTGTTCTTATTTTACCTATAAAAAATATCTGAGCTACAGAAAAAGTCAAGCAGACTTGCCAAGGTGAAATGGTAAATTTCACACTGTGGCTGAAAATGTAAATTGATACTGTGTTACTGCAAAGCAGTTTGAAAAACCTGTCAAAGTTTAATACAGTCAAGTTTTCTTACCTAGCAGCTCCACTAGAAATCAATCCTATTGAAATAATGATATATACATGTAATTATACTTAACACAATGTTGTTTATAGTTGTGGCCACTTAGAAACAGTCTAAATACCCTAAAAATTGAGGTTTGGTTTAAATATGTTATAGTACATGTATACAATGTTTCGGTATGATGATGTAGTCTGTCTATATTTATGATGAAAGAGGTTTATGATATAATCTTGAATAGAGGAAAAAGTCACAAAATAGTGTATATTTAGTATATACATATGTGTGTGTGTGTGTGTGTGTGTGTGTATATTCACCAAAAAGTACAAATTTGTTAGCTCTGGTAGTGACGTAACATTTTTATCTTAATTTTATTTTCTATAGTTTTCTTATATGCTTTTGCAACAAGAATGTACAAATCTCATAAAATGACATGCTACTGTATATAGAGAACTCTAAAGATTCCACAAAAAACTACTGGAACTGATAAATGAATTCACTAAAGTACCTGGATAAAAAATATATCATTTTATTTATAGACACCAATAACAAACTATTAGAAAGGGAAACTAAGAAAACAATCCCATCTACAATTTCATTAAAAATACCTAGGAATAAGTTTAACCAAGGATGCAAAAGAACTATACCTGGAAAATTATAAAACAGCAAAGAAAGAAATTGAAGAAAATGCAAATAAGTGGAAGCATATATGTTGTTTATGGATATGAAGAATTAACATCATTAAAATGTCCATACTACCCAAATCAATCTATAGATGTAACATAATTCCTATCAAGATACCAATGATATACTTCACAGAACTAGAAAAAATATTCCTAAAATTTATATGGAACAACAAAAGACCCCAAATAACCACAGCAATCTTGAGAACGAAGAGCAAAGTTGGAGGAATCATGCTATCTGATATTAAACTATACTGCAAGGCCATAGTAATCAAAACAGTATGGTACCAGCATAGAAACAAACACATAGATCAATGGAAGAGAATAGAGACACCAGAAATAAACCCACATTTTTACGGTCAATTAATATTTGACAAAGGGGGAATGAGCATACAATGGGGTAAAGAAAGTCTACTCAATAAATGGTGCTGAGAATATTGGACAGATACATGCCAAAAAAGGAGTATTAACTACAACTCATACCATGCACAATAATAAACTCAGAATGGATTAGAGACTTAAATGTTAGGCTTGAAACCGTAAAAATCCCAGAAATAAACATAGGCAGGAAAATCTCAGATGTTTCTCATAGCAATATTTTTTCTGATATATCTCCTAGGTCAAGGGAAACAAAAGAAAAAAAAAGTAAAGGGGACTACCTCAAACTAAAAAGTTTTTGCACAGCAAAAGAAACCATCAACAAAATGAAAAGGTAACACACTGCATTGGAGAACATATTTGCCAATGATACATCTAATAAGGGGTTAATATTCAACACTTATAGAAAACGTATACAAATCAACTCCAAGAAGACAAACAACACAATTAAAAAATGGGCAAAGGACCTGAACAGGCACTTGAAAACAGGCTGAATGTCACCAATCATCAGAGAAATGCACATTAAAACAACAATGAAATATCATCTCACACCTGTCAGAATGAATATCAATAAATCAATGAACAACTAAGTACTGGCAAGGATGTGGAGAAAGGGGAACCCTCATGCACTCTTGGTGGAAATGCAGATTGGTGCAGCCACTGTGGAAAATAGTATGGAGTTTTCTTAAAAAATTAAAAAAAGGAACTGCCTTATGACCTAGCAATTCCACTTCTGGAAATTTACCCAAAAACCCTGAAGCACTGATTGAAAAGAATATATGCAGCCATGTGTTCATTGCAACGTTATTTACAATTGACAGATTTGGAAGCAGCAGAAGTGCCCATCAGCAGATGAGTGGATAAAGAAGCAGTGGTCCATTTACACGGTGGGACACTACTGAGCTGTAAACAAGTAGGGTATCCTACCTTTTGAGACAGCGTGGATGGACTTGGAAAGTATTATGCTAAGTGAAAGAAAAAAGTAAGAGAAACACAAACATCATATGATTTCACTTATGTGTGGAATCCAGTGAATGAAATAAACTAACAAAATAAAAACAGATTCATAGATACAGAGAACAGACTGACAGCTGTCAGAGGGCAGAGGGTTGGTGGGCTGGCTGAAAAAGGTGAAGGGCAAGGGAAAAATTTTCATAAACACAGACAACAGTATGGAGATTGCCAGAGGGAAAGGTGGACGGGGAGAGATAGAATAGGACAAAGGGGGGAAACTGGTGATGGGAGGAGACTTGACTTAAGCTGGTGATGACATATTTATAGATTTGTACACCTGAAATTTATGTAATTTTATTAACTGATGTCACCCCAATAAATTCAATGAAAATCAAGATTTAAAAAAACTAGAGAGAATAATCCAATAAATCTCCAGCTTCAATAGTTATAAAAAATTTAAAAAATAATACACAGGTCTCCATTCTCTTTTTCAAACCCAATATGGCCTAATATATTTTAGAATATATTGGGGGATATTTTTGTGACATATATTCTTTGCATTAGGATAAGTCTTCATTGGAGTTTGAGATGGCCTCTTGTAATCAAGGTCATGCATGCTCTGCAGGAAAATTTATGTCTATCACAATACATGGTGCTGGGGTGGCTTCATGTTCTTTCAGGTCAGGTCAACTCTTGTCACAAAATATGCCGCAAAATCTTTTCACTTTTAGAGCTTTATTTATTACTTTTTGGAATTTCAGACAAGGAATTTTTATCCGTACTAATTATGTAACCATAGAATACACGATAATAATATATTTAGAAAAAGTGTCATCTGTCACCTGTCTGAGCCGGTCAAGTGCTGCCTTCGCTAGTGTTGGCATGTCAGTTGATAAGCAGGGAGATAGATACATGAGGAGGCTTTTTTTTCTTTGCATCTTCAGGATGCAAAAGTTATATAAAACCTTTCAGTTTCTAATGAAATATTACTTAGGGCACACTAAATCAGCTCTTGACAGCTGTCTTATATTGGTTTAAAATGGAGGGAGAAAGAGTGTTAATTAAGTATGGGTTATTAAAAAGAAGACAGTATCAGTGATTTTGGAAAACTGTCTTCTGCAACTGACATGTCAACAAATTGTCTCCTGGGAAGAAAGTAGTTTTGCAGGCTCTTCCCCAGCGTAACTGCACACTTAGCTAGGTGGGGGGTTAATAAGCAACATCTGACAGTGGCAATAGTATTCAGCCACATATCCTCCCATTCATTTCAAGATTACGAAGCATCTGTTTTTTACTGGGATCATTTTGGTAATCTCCTTTTCAAAATAGACCGAGGTCTATAAACAGAAATCTCTTTTTCACTATAAACAGAAATCTCTTTTTCACATATAGAGATAAAGATTAGATGGAGTTTTGGAATGCTTTTTATGTTGCCAGCTTTCTGTTTTAGAATAAACCTAAAGTGGTTACTGAACTCACACTCCCTCAGTCTTATGGAAACAAAGATTGTGAACACAATGTTTCTCTTTGTTCTGATGCTTCACCACCTTAAGGCATTTCTTTCTAGACACTTTCTTGTAGAATAGAAGGAAAACACAGAGAAAAACGTAATAGAATATCAAGATTATCCACAATCTTTCCACTTAGGACTTTCCTATGTACCCATTTATCTTTTGTTATTTGAGTGTGTGTGTGTGTTTCACAGATAAATGTGAATATATACTGCTCTAAACACTTTGCATATATTGATATTAACACATTTAATTTTCTCAACATCCCCCATGAAGTTAATATTATTGTTATATTTCTTTTATAAATGATTAACATAAAAAATATTGGAATCTGCTGTAAAGCTATGCATAGTATTTCACAATCTTGTCTTTGCAGTTAAGACTATGGTCTCTCTGATTCCTATACCATTAATTATGTTTTGAAAACCCTATTTTTATGGCTACATAAAATTCTATAGTATTGATGTACCATAATTTAACATGTCCACTATTATTCTGTGGTACAAAATTATCACTTCTATAAATGGTGCAATAAACAATCCTTATATGCTAATATTTCTGTAAGTATCAGATTATTCCCTTCCAAAAAATCATGGAAGTGGAATTATTGGTCAACCTACGATAAATATATTTAAGGGGGTGGAGCATGGAGTTACTGAGCGCAGGTGCTACAGACAGGCAATATGCACTTAAATGCTTCAGTTTTTCAAAGATTACAATGGATAAGCCTCGTAGGATTCCGTGTGGAATTAAGGGAAACAATACATCAGATATAGTCAGCAACGGATGAATGTATAAACAAAATGCAGTATACTCGTCTGATGAAAATATTATTCAGGAATGAAGTACTTGGCAACACGTTATAAGATGGATCAACCTTGGGACATTATGTTCGCTATGTGAAAAAGCCAATCACAAAAGATCACATAGTACATGATTCCAAATATATGAAGGTTCAGAACAGAGAAATAAATAGAGGGTAGGTTAATGATTGTGTAAATCTGGAGGTGGGGACAGGGAATATGAGGCTGTAGCTAAAGTTACCAGATTTTTTTTAGAGGTGAATGAATTGACCTTGGTGATGGTTGCACATTTCTCTGAATATACCAACATTTTTTTAAGTTGTATTCTTTAAAAGGGCTAATTGTACAGAATGTGAATTATATTTCTATAAAGCTGTTAAAAAATTTAGCCCATGGCTACTTTCTTACACTATTTTTAATTATGGTTTGTTTTGTTTTCTTTTGTTTTTGCAGTTGGTTTCCTACTCATCTGGGAGGCAGGGGCCTAGTAACTGTTTTTCAAATCTTTTATAAAAGTAATTGGTCTGTTAGTTATTTTGGAGGGGTTGTGTTTTTTTCTTTTTTCTTTTTCATCTTTATTACATTTTTTTCATTACCATTCAGTCCCCTTATATCCTACACCCCCCCTGCAATCACCACACTGAATTTTCATTTAAAATCTCTCTTTGCTAGTATTAGGACACATTTTTTCAATTTGACTTTTTTATTAATTAGTTTAAATATTTTATGTGTGTATTAGACATTTATGTTTTCTTTAATTTTTCTTCATCCATTTTCTATAAGTTTAACTAATTCACTAAAGCTCAATAAGTTTTCAATATTAACTAATTTTCTGTGATGTATATTGAAAATGAAAATAATTTTTTGTATATTGGTTTTGCCTATTAATTTTTATGGAGTATTTTTAAAATTATAGAGGTTAGAATAGTGAATTGTTTTGTCTTTTTAAATGTTTTTTTCTCTTTGTTTTCTTGCTTAAAAAGGTTTTCCATACCTTTACATCAAGTAATATATATCTACATTTTTTTTCTAAATATATAACCCTACAAACTGATCTGGCATTTCAATTTCATGATGATTTAGGAGGGGTTTCTATATTTATCAAATATTAATTGACATCTTTCTTTTTTTTTAAACAAGGGTTTTTTTTTTTTTTTAAGATTTTATTTATTTATTTTTAGAGAGAGGAGAAGGGAAGGAGAAAGAGAGGGAGAAGGCAATGTATGGTTGCCTCTCACATGGCCCTCACCGGGGACCTGGCCCGCAACCCAGGCATGTGACCCAACTGGGAATCGAACAGGGACCCTTTGGTTCCCAGCCGGCGCTCAATCCACTGAGCAACACCAGCCAGGCTAATTTACATCTTTCTCAACAAAAATGTGCTTAACATTTTTATGGAAAGGGAAATAATTTATACCTTACAATTTATTTCAACTGTATCTTGGAATTTATTTATTTTTTTTTCTTTTGGTTGATCATCAAATCTTTTTCTAAAGCCTTCTAAAAAATAAAAAAAAAAAAAAAACTAATGAAAAGAAAATATCAAAAAAATGTAAGAATAAATAATAGTATTTTATAAATGAAAAATAATAAAGCCTCTCTCTATAATAAGGATGTTGACATTTATTAGAAATGTATATATTTATGAGGTATCACCTATTGCCTTGAGTAGATCTTTTTAATATTAACCTTGACTTTGAAATTAACTTTCCAGGTTCATGCTCTCTAACCACAGATTCTCCTTTTATAATTCAGCAGACATTCGAAGTGATACACAAAGGATTGAGTAGGGTTTTAAATCTCCTGGAAGACCGAAGCAACTATTGGGTTGGCCAAAAAGTTTATTCTAGGGTTTCCCCCGCTCCCCATAAGACGGCTCTAGTAGCACTTAGTTGTCTTTAACTTCATTCAAAACAATTTTGTCAGATTGTATTGTGACAATTGTCATATCAGAGTGCATTTAAAAAAACATCAAAATTGGTGAATTTTTGTGTAGTCATTTTAATATTGAAGATGGAAGAAAATATGCAACATTTTTGGCATATTATGCTTTATTATTTCAAGAAAGGTTAAAAATGCAACTGACATGCAAAAAAAGATTTGTGCAGTGTATGGAGAAGGTGCTGTGACTGATTGAATGTGTCAAAAGTGGTTTGCGAAGGTTTGTGCTGGAGGTTTCTTGCTGGGCAGTGCTCCGTGGTGGGTAGACCAGTTGAAGTTGATAGAGATCAAATAGAGACATTAATTGAGAATAATCAACATTCTACCATATGGCAGATAGCTCACAAACTTAAAATATCCAAGTCAACAAAGTTATTGGTGAAAATGAAAAAAGTGGGTCTTTTATTTTACAGAAAAAACTAAATGGACTTTTTGGCCAACTCAGTATTTGACCTATCTTCATACTGAGTTTCCAATGAATTCATGAATCTTTTGGCCAATACCTATCTAGTTTTTTCAAGCCTTACAATTTCATGTTAACACCACACTATTAAGAGCATCTTCATTACTCTAGTTAGATGTCATAGCTCTGTTGTTGGTATGAAGAGAAAAGCAAACGCTGGTCTACAATTCCGTTAGCACACCTTGACCGAAGCCTCAGCTCGTTTCAGCAGCCATTATAGACGGTTTAATGTTGACGGCTTCTTTTCATTTGGCATTTATCAGATGCTTATAAGATAAATAATATTGTTATCCACTGTTTCAGGGAAAATATAGTAAAAGATTAACTACTTTGTTCAAGGTCATATAGGCAAAATTAGTCTTTAAATCCTATTATTTTACTTTTGCATCTCTAAGTCTTTTTTTTTATTATAAAGCTTACTACCTGTCCATGATTCCATTTACTTCTTTCAATCCAATTAAAAAATATTTTTCAGTTGCTAATTTTCAAATACAGGCTGAATCAGTGTACTTATGAAGTTAAATTATTCAGAAAACAATCTGCAATATAGTTGTTTTAACCTGCAATTTATACCTTATGTTGCAAGTTCATAGGCTTGTAAGTGGTCTAAAAAATTATGATGAAACAAATCAACTGGGCATCTGAAAAAACAACTCTATTCTCCTTCTTACTGAAGAACTTCGGTTTGAAAAAAATCTTACAATCATTATATGAGATATAAACAACGGCAGATTCTGATGTTAGGATGGAACCAAAACCCACTTAAATCCCCTACCCTCCTCCAAAGTCGTGTTAATTCCCCAGGGGAACAGATCCAGTCACTGGACTACAACAAACAACCAGGCAATCTTTCAGTTTTCTTCTCCATTTGTCGTCATGATGCTAAATACATTATTTTATGGAACAATCTGGGTGGTTATTGAAATTATGTTGAATTTTAATCCAGACATTTTGGTCTTAACTGGAGCTAATATAAAGAAAATCTAACTGTGTCAACTTAAAGAGTCTCCAATTCCAGTAACAATTACTTCTGAGTATGTTATTGCATTTCCCAATAAGTTAAAACATGTACAAGAAATGGGAATTTACTCTCATAGCACCATTTAAAATGTGCAATTCAATCATTTTTGATATATTCAGAAAGTTTGCATTGATCACTACGATCAATTTTTAAATCTCTAAATTTAAAAGAAACATGATAATTTTTATGAGAAAAATATGATTAGAATAAGAAGACAGTTAAGAAGGCCAAGGTACTAATTCTGGATCTTTGACTAATAATCTCCAATCTTGATCAAGTCACTAAATATTTATGATTTTATATTAAAAAAAAGCTAATTAGACTGAGAGTTAATTAGTCTAAGCAATTTGTAAGGTACCTATTAGATCTCAATCCTGAAAACTATCATATTAGGGAAAGCATCGGGATATGTTTAGACTCAATAGCATCAAATATTGTGTTCTTCACATCAGCAGTACTTCGAATAAGAGAAATATTAATCCTCTGTAGAGCAGACAAGGTGTTATTACTTAGTTCTAGAGTGTGGAACACACATCACATAATCAACATACACTTTTTAAAATAGGCTCTTATGGACTTAGCATTGCCCTGTATATTTGGTGATACAAAAGAAATTCAAAATGAACTTCTCCACAAAGAATTAATAATAAATTTGGATAGAAATAATATTGCCATATCAGTGAAGAACCATTCCTGAAATAATGAAGTTTAAAATGGCATTTTGTATCGATGACAGAATAGGATAATTTATGAGGTTATTGCAATCAATAAGTGGAAAACGAGATAAACATATATGGGTATGCCCAAGGGCAGACGCCTACTGAGCTTTAGGAGTAAATTGTGAAGAGAAAAAAAAATAACAGGTACTTCTTATGTTTGCTATCTCTATTATAAATCTTGGATCTGAGGATAACAAAACAGAGCCTGGAAGGACCTATAAGAAATAATCTGCTTTCTATTAAGGAGGTTGAGAGAATTTTATTAGAGAAAGGAAAGCCTCATAGAATGGGAAAAATAAAATCCCTCAATGTTAGTCTTTTTGTTAAATATTTCTCTTTCTCCAGTGGCTTCTTTTTCGGTTTTATTAATTTTCCCCTTGCATGCTTTCCTCATAAACATGGCTTGTAGTCTTTCATAACTCTGCAGTATGACTTGGCTTGCTGGCTGCTTTTCCTTAAGTAAGAATGATAATCCTTTTAGAAGCAACAATGTCAGACTCTCCTTATTCACTGAGGTTTTTCAGTGTTGCCCTTGCTTTTATTTTTTTTTAAACCTTCTCAAAAAAAATGTACAAGATGAAATTAAGGCTGCGTCGAGGAAATTTCATGTATAGTTATGCCTGTCAGTGTTCTAGTTGTGTAAAATGGCGGTGGGTGAAATTCAGAAAAGGTCTGTTGGGGCAGCTCAGTAGTTCGTGTCTGGGTGGAGTGCAAACCTGGCTCATGCTTGATTACTGACTGACTTCATTATAGCAAAACCATGCACACTGTGTCTGTCAGTTAAATCCCCATTTATTTTCTCAGGCGCTGATTAAGAAGTCCTTATCGTTCAGGTAAGGATAAACAATAGAAACAATTATTGTCAGATATAGACGTATTTAAGAAGCTTAGACAACCTACTTGCCTACTTTTGGTGACACAACATTTTACTTTCAGCTTCAGAGTCAGAGGCTCAAGTTTTCAGATGAGTGAAGGCTGACATCAAGAGTTGGAAGAGTTACTGCCTTCTGCCCTACTCTTCCTTAGCTAAGCAACTTTCTTGGCCTTATTCCTTTGTGTACAGGAGAAGACTACATGGAAACTACTGGAAATCTCATTGGGGAAATGAAGTTCCTTACCTGCTCTGGTATCTGAGTTGGCAAAAATCATTTCCGATCTAGAGCAAATCATGTGCAGTATGTGGAGGTTTTCTTAGAAAGACATCAACCAACTAGCTGGGGCAGCTGGATTGCTGGTGAGTATCTCTACTTTCTGAATTGATTTGACCATATTGTTTATGCATGGTGTCCTGTAGACCCTCAGGGTCTTCTTCAAATTCAAGGAGATCTATGCTTTCTTTCAAGCTAACCTAGATATTTTTCCCCCTAACTGCTGGATGACAAAATGGTTGGTGTCATGATTCAGCTCCCACAATTTTTCTTGCTTCTATAGTCCAGCAGGTTGAAAGTGAGTAAATTGGGCCAATCCACTGTGAATGACAACTAGACACAGTAAGGGAATTCATGCCTCTGTGGTAAGACTGTGTTTAAGAACGCCATGCCACTGTCCTTCATTACAGGCGATCGTTGGCCTTAAAACATACCACTAACCTGGAAACAATTCTCCACCAAAAGGGAAAACTGAAGTGGAAAACGTTCTGATCATCAAGGAATCTAGCCTGACTGGATGTTTGGAGTCTATAGAGATCATTCAATAAATAATCCCACCACACCTGACTTTAAATGACTTAAAATTTTTTTATCATAAACAGCAATTCCATACTTGAACTTTTCCAAGTATAAAGAATGTCTTTAAATACATCTATGATTTTTCTCATATTGGTGGGAGAAGGAAAGAGTAAGCGTTCTTATTTAAAAAATGGAAACTTTGTACAAACATAGGATGGATAGTTCAGATGGAACTCAGGGGCAGCCTTGACAGGATGCAGTCCTAAAACATGGCTGCGGGAGTCCGATTGCAGGAGAGGCCAAGAAAGGGCAGCCTTGACTAAAGAGCATGCAGGGGAGATTGCTACAGTGTGAATCAGCGGACACGTCCTCCTTTTAGGGAAAAATGCTGTAGATGAAGATCCCTTAGCTTCCCCTCCCTCTTCTGTTTTAATTCATGAGAGTGCGCTCTTGAGCAAAATACAGAGGCTGGAAGTTTCACCGAGCACTACAGTGAGCCAGACCTGGATTCCAGTCCTACCTCTGCCACTTGCCAACGATGAGCACTTCCTGAGAGATGTATTGAATTTTCTAAGTCTCAGGTTTTGAATCTAAAAATTATGATCATTTAAGTGCTTACTTTACAGGGTTGTATTAAGGAATGCTAGTTTACCCTTATCAGGCATGGGCAATGTGCTTGGCATTTTTCTAAGCCTATTACATGTAGTCCATTGAATTTCCACAATAATCCTGTGAGGTAGGAAATAGTGTAAGTCCTATTTTTCAGATGAAGAAAATTAAAGTGAAGGACAAAGATTTCATGGAATTTTCCCAAATTATAGAACACTTGATACATGAGCATGGAACCCAGGCTTTCTGTTTCCAGAGTCTGAGCAATTAGCCACTGTGCTCATATAATACCGAGTATTCAGTGTGGTGTTTAGACAGAGAATAGCCCTAAATGTTAGCTTTGGGTGTTACCACTGGTAAATCTTCAGGGGCTCATAAATAGTACTCTATTTCTTTCCTGAGTTCAGAATTAATTAAAAGGTAAGCATAAGGGTCAAATGGAGATCTGAATGTTGCTGATAAACTGATTAGAAAATGTGACTTTAGAGCTACAGTAAAAAAAGTGTGATAATATTTTGTTCCTTAATTAATTTAATCCCCCCTTGAAACTCTGGACAATAAATGCACCCCCTGCCCCCCGACAAGGGCAGTCTCCTCCCACACAGCAGGGAGGAACCAGACCGCTTTCGTTCTGTGAATAGGTCAGCTTTAACAGAGAGAAAGCCTGGATGGTTCCCAGTTATACCTGCTGGGCTTCTATTTTCAAACTCTCCATTCAGATAAGCTATTGTCCCAAGAAGGAATGAGTGAGCACTGGGGGGAAAGGTCTCCAGAATCATCTAAAGTCCCTCCACTTGAAAAGGAAGGCCAGAATTGCTCCCTTCCAAAACCCATTAACAATTGCTACTTCTGTTACTATCACTGTAATTTCTGTTATTACCATTATTTCCCAAGAAAAGACAGAAGTACTGACTCAAGGGTACCTTCTTGCTCCTCATCCTGGACCAAGAGCTGCTAAAAAGGAGGTAACATCAGTCTTTTCTTAAGCATAGACTGCCCTGAATTTGCTGAAATGCTGGCCCAGCTGAAGAAAGAACCGTGTTCCACTTTTTCCTGCCCTTGTCTGCCTCAAGTGGGGGCCAGAGCACTCCCTTTCTAGGACTGCAGATGTCAGGGGTGAAGCCTTGCCCCACCTGGACGGAGAAGAGGGAGAACAGCAGTGATAATTTTCTCTCTAGATGCTATCACTAGACCTCCATCTTCATCTTCTAACTCAGGTAGGAGCATTCAATTAGGAGGCAGTTTTAGAAGGCATCCTCCTCATTAACAGGAATTGCACTGTTGGAGATGTTAGCACAGCTGTCGTTGGAAGTGTTATAAGCATGAAGTGAGATGTGCTTTCCTCGGAGTTACTCTTGAAAAGGCATGTGCACCAGAATCTACCGATAAATGTTTTCATAACTGCCGCATTTTCCAAAGAAATAGAATTTTTCACAGAGACTCCAACAGTGACCAGAGAGAGAGAGGCCCAGGAAATTAGCCATGGTAATGCTAGATGATATCATTAAAATGAGGGTGTGAATCAGGAGGTGACCCGATCCCTGTTTCTCAAGTAATTGAAATAATAAGCCACTTAGCCAGAGAGCATTTCAGTGGTAGACTTAAATACTATATGCATTTTCAAAGCCTAACACTGGTAGATTTACAAACCCCAAATTTAATGCTGCTCTATTTATTGAAAGCCTTGCCCTATAGTTGTCAAAACAATTGGTTAACCTTTAAAACAATTATTTGCAGATGCATTTAGTTAAAGGCATCTGAGGTGGAACTAATAGTGCATTAAACCCCATGGGAAAAAAATCATCGGGATGCCACTAATGCGTTACTTCAAACCCATGAAAGCAAAGCAATTTAGGCTGGTGAGTCCTCGAGGAAAAAAATAAACACAGCGTGTCTTACAGACTCTGTTACGAGCCAGAGGCTAAAAGTCTAGTCAATCCACCCCTACCCCTCATCCGCATCCTTATGGGAAGTCTCAAAGCTGCAAACTTAATTGACTTGATGCTACTGAGGTAAAATAGCCCCTCAAAGGATGCATTTACTTATTGGAAACAATGAACTTTATCAGGGTGCTAGGGGCTGGAATTTTCCATTTAGTTTGAGAGCACTAAACGGTTTCCTGAGAAGTAAGTGCTTTAAGTTAAGTGAAAGGAGGATAACACAAGAAGAGGGACCTGTAATTTTTTTGTAACTCTACTGTCCTTCTCATGGATTGCAGAACAATTGTTGTCTTCCCTTGTTTGCTCTGGCAGCACTTCAGGAGGTCCCTGTGTCCTCTGGTAGAGGAGCAATTGAGGATGGGGGACGTCTAGCCTCCCTTCATTCCTACTGAGAGCACCCTGGAGCCACATGGCTATTTCCAAAGCACGGATTCTTCTTTCTGGTTAAATAGAGAGCCATTCATTTAAATTGGGTTTACTTCTTGAGGAAAAGGAAAAGTTATTTACATGTCCTACCAAGTAATTCTGCTCATCCTCCTTGCCCACCATCAACAAGAAAGCCTTTGCTGTTCTCTTACTTTCCAAATATCAATGTGATACATTTCCCATCTTTCTTCTCAAATATCTATATTCTCTTCACACATTCAAAACCAGACCATATTTAGCACTTGAAAAGTCATTCATTGGCCCATCTTGAAGTGACTTTCTTCTCTGTCCCCTATTTGCATAGTCCCTACTTGTACTGGTGTCATGAAAACTATATTACTCTGCCTTGATTTGGCTTTCATTTCTCTCTAGATTTTATTTTTTTTTTGTTTGAATATCTTAATTTGTATATTTCTCACTGTTGCCAGATATCTTACTTGTTTGGGTAAGTAATTGAGATTTTAGTGCTCAAAACTTCATAAATAACATGTCTTTTTTAAATCATTTTTTTACCCTAAAGCCCTCCTCTACTCCCATTACATCACAGGATTTCTTGCAAGTGTTTTAAACAAACTGCAGGTGCAATGCAATAGGTATTGCCAATTTAAAACACAGTTTTAATGTTTATTTTTCCTATAAGTAAAAACATTAGCATATGAGGGGGAACAGAATTTGTCACTCCAAAATGTGCCCTTTGTGGGAATATTGATTGTTTTAAGCTTATTATTTTTTAAAAAAGAAAAGACGGGAAAATCTTTTTACCTTCCCCCTGACTGCCTGAAAGAATTTAGATAAGAGATCTGCTCCAGAAAGGGAGCTATCATTATAGATATAACTATAAAAAGGTACATGACATAATTTTCCCCACTGTCAACTAGCTCCACATGCCATTATGGAAATCCACTCCAAGAAGTTGAGTTATCTGGCCAAGATTACATCTTCTTCTGTGATAGAGCTGAGAATAAAGCCCACAATGTTGGGGCCCACTATTTCAGGAACTTATCTTGACCTAGACACATCCAATTTCATGTCACATGTAAAACCTCTATCAGAATATTAAATGATAATTATGGGTGCACTGTAAATGCTCAGTAAATAACTATTAAAAATGAATGAAATTCAGAAAGGTTAAAATCTAACTTTATAGAGAATAATTGAGTATATGACTAAGATTAGTAAAGGGAGAACAAAAAACAACACTTTTTTTACCCTACAGTCAAGTCCATGCCTCTATGGTAGAACTCCCAAGCCCAAAACAGATTGTCTTTTTTTAAATTTTAATCCTTACCTGAGGATATGTTCACTGGTTTTTAGAGAGAGAGAGGAGCATCAGTGTGAGAGAGAAATATTGATCAGTTGCCTCCCATATGCATGCCAACTGGGGATCGAACCTGCAACCCAGGTATGTGCCCTGAACGGAGATCAAACCTACCACATTTTGGTGTACAGGATGATGCTCCAACCAACCAAGTCACCCAGCCAAGGCAACATTGGTCTTTTGGATAATGTCTTATAAACTCCTGAAAATTCTCTCCTGAAGAATAATTTAGATACAGTCTATGAATTATATTTTTGCAGTTTCTTCCTGAACTATTTCTCCATTAAGAATTTCTTGTTTCCCTGACTGGTGTGGCTCATTGGGTTGGTCACTGTCCTGCAAACTGAAAGGTTGCTGGTTCAATTCCCAATCAGGGCACATGCCTGGGTTGCAGGCCAGGTGCCCAGGCAGGGCACATGAGAAGCAACCAATTGATGTTTCTCTCGCACATCAATGTTTTTCTCCTTCTCTTTTTCCTTCCCTTCCTCTCTCTCTAAAAATCAGTCAATCAATCAATAATTTCTTGTGGACATATATTACACTGTACATATAATTTATAAATATGTAAATGATGTTTCATTTTTAAAAGTCTTGTTTATTGGATATCTGTAAAAAAAAGTATTTTTACATGCCAGTTTCCAAGTGTTAAAATTGTAAATGAAGGATTTTGCTGCTCTCTGGGATCTCTGATATAGCAAATATGGTCATAAAACATACGGTTTCCTAAACAATTAGTCAGCCCCCTGCACACTTTGTGAAATACATTTGCTCAGTTGGGCAATTGAGATCTCTCTCTCTCTCTCTCTCCGAGTAGTGCTCATCCTACCTACATAAGCAAGACAGATTTTACAGGGGTGTTTGAGGTGGGATGACAGCCTGGGGTACACAACAACAACAAAAACACATCCAAATGCTTAATCAAAAGAAAATTGACAATGGTAAACTTCCAGTGGCTTCTCCTGATGATATTGTGAAAAAATAGGGCTGGGACCTCTAGGGAAATGGCAATGAACCAGAACAGTTGAAATGTGAATCATTCTTATAGTTAACTGAAACCAGGAGAGAGAAGGGGACAGAGAAGGGGACAGGCAAGAGAAAGGGAGCTCTAATAGGCGTTGACCTGAGCAGAAGACAAAATAGAGAGAGAGATGTTACCCAAGATCTGTCAGTTCATTCACAAATAAACTCAACCTATGAATCTGCTAAAGGCAATGGTCCAGCAAGCTTCCTATTGAAGTTCAACAGGGAAATTTTTAGAAAAAGTCTTCACTATGGCACTCAGCATTGGAAAAGATCTCTCCCTCTCTCCTGATTTAAGAAAACTAGTGTGAAAGTGAAGATGAAGTAGGGATTTTTGAAAATGTCTGCTTTGGATACATAATTGGCCCCAAATACATTTTATGTTGATTTTTAATATTGTGTGGGTCTTTTTCCAAATGATTTATACAGCAGAATGGGAACTGCTTTCCAATATATTTCATTAAAAAACTAATTTTAGGGGCAGTTTTAGGTTTATAATAAAACTGAGAGGAAGATACGGATATTTCTTATATACCTACACATGCATAGGCTACTCCATGATCAATACCACTAACCAGAAAGGTACCTTTTTTTTTGTTGTTGTTGTTTTTTTTACAAATGATAACCTTACATTAACAAGTCATAATCACCCAAGGTAAATCTATATATACCTTGTGGTTCACCCTGGGTGTTACACATTCTATGGACTTGCACAAATGTATAAAGACATATATCATCATTATAACACCACATGAAAGAGCATCACTGCCCTAAAAATCCTCTGTGCTCTGCTCTTTCATCTCTCCACCCCTCCTGGCCCCACAATGACTAGTCTTTTCATTTTCTCCATAAGTTAGCCTTTTCCAGAATACTCTGTTGTTATAATAATAGAGTACTCAATTTTCATAAGTTTCCTATTTTGCCTGTGGGCTCTTGAACACGTCACCTCTCTCCACAGGGTATTTCCAGCCAGCTTCTGCTGGAATATTCCTGCTGACAGTACACAAGTCAGAGCTCACCAGTCAGCGGAAGTAGGTCTCCCCATTCCCAGCTCCTCTGGTTTCAGGCCGCACCTCAGACTTTGCTCGTTATCATTTGCTGCACTCCAGTAACTGCACGGCACCAGTGGTGACTCCCCAGCGCAACACCACACAGCTCCTCAGAGGCAGCGGTCACTATCACGGTTTCCTTTCACCTTTCATAATATTTGTGTTGATACCAGGCACACATACAATAGTTTACAAATATCATATTTATTAACTGATTGGGAATCTTTCCTGAATAATGTAAAAGAGTTTACCAATGAAATTTTAAATTCCTTATTTTGAGAAAACACCTTGCAGATTAAAGAGAGGAAAACACTCATTTTAAGCAGCAAGAGCTTGCCTTCTCTCTAATTATTATAAAGCATAGCCTGAACATTTTTACTATTCCGGATTTCAATTTTTTTCTTCTAACTTCCTGTAGCATGAAATCTAATCAAGTGTTTGTTTCCTGCTGTTTTCTACATTTGCCTACAAGTACACATTGTAACATATATACTAATTGCGATTATACTCAATAATTTCGTCAAGTTGTTTTTAATACAGAGTTGCTTTAGTACAACTTGTTTTTAATACAGAGCTCTAGATTAGCATGGCATATCTCATTATTTATAATTGCATCAGTTATTTTGCCACCAGCTTCTAGAAGTAATTAAACACATTTTTCTCGATAGGTAATCAGACAGCATTAACCTATTGCAGCGGTCTGGAGAGAATGGTCCTCTGTCCTTGTCCTGAACCCAGCTGGCCTCTTCCCTAACAATTGGAAGACACAAAACTCTTTGCAATGCTTTTATTTTTTTGTATCCCACTGAAATGTGAACTCCATGATCCCCTTTCCCATGGATCTATCATCTTAGCATTAGTCAGTGAAGCCCCCAACTTCCCCAGGTATCTGAGTGTGACACCTGACTACAGGGTTAATTTGTTGTGTCTGGTGTGATATCTTATTTAATTCTGATGTTGTCTAGGATACCTGTCTTCGATTCCTTCCCCAAACTAATAAATTTCCAGTTTCCCAAGCTTTAACTCAAAATACACGTTCTGGAGGGTTTTTGCTTTGAGTCTAGGATGAGTTTTAAATTCCTCTGATGTATTTTTTCTCTCGCTATAAATTTTTTGTCTGAAAGCCTTTCTCAAGGGTTGAAATCATCTGCCATTGACTCAGACGCTTTGCCTATGACCTCTATTTTTTCTCACTTAACCTCCATGCTGAACAATGTCACTTGCTTCCAGCTATCTCTTATTTCCCAGGTAGATCCACATTTTTATTAAAACTCGGGATTTAAGAATTCTTTTTTGGAATGTAATGATTTCTACATGATTGTTTCTCTATTCCCAGAGTAGGTCATTTTTTACCTTGTACTAGAGTTACTGGAATAAAATATATTTTGTTATTTATGTCTTTGAATGGAAAATACCTTTCCTTTCCAATTCTAGATGTAGTATTAGCATTAAAAATGCAATTCAGCCCTGGCCTGGTAACTCAGATGGTTTAAACATAGTCCCAATATGCCAAGGGCAAGGGTTAGATCCCTGGTCAGGGCATGTATAAGAATTAACCAATGAATGCATGAATAGGTGGGGCAACAAATTGATGTTTCTCCCCCTTTTTTCTCTCCTCTCTCAAATCAATAACTAATTTTTTTAAAAAGGAAGTCCATGGATACTCAATATGGAGATTAGATTTCTGGCAATTTCAAACTTCTGGACAGAGTTGAACCAAGATGTCAGGCAAAACACTACAGACTTTTCAAACACCTCAGTGGCTCATCACTGGATGCACGCCATCTAATGGTGGGAGTCTATCAAGCACAGCCAATTCTGAGGACCTCAGACATCTAGAAAATTCAGTTTCACCCACCAAATTTGTTTTAAGAAGGCAATAAACTATATTACTTTAATATATTTTAAAAATATTTCCATTGTAAATGATTATTAAATCCTAAAATAATATTGTCATGTGAATAATACAATTTACCCTTTTTAGTCTCTACAATTGGAAAGGTTTTATATATATATATATATATATATATATATATATGGTCTCATTAACCCCACCCAACAAGGTAGGTGTTCTTTTTCAGATTTTACAGATGAGAAAACAATGGCTTTGAGAAGAATAAATATTTGCCTAGTCAGTCTACAAAGAGAGTCAAAGTCTTTGTACAGGTATCTAAGTTCCTGGGGAAAGGATTGCTCAGGTAAGGTTTAAATGTACTGTGATGGTGTCTCTCTCAAAATTCTAGGCTTATTAAATTCCTTTTCAGAAATCTTTAACAGTTAGACCATTTTGCACAATCCTTGCGACCTCTAAATAGAAATAGAAGGCCCTGGTCAGCTGGTTCTATCAGCTCTCCATATCTTCTAAGAGCCTAATAGGCTGGTAAAGATATGGCATGGGGAGGACCAGCTTTCTCTTAGTGTGGCTCCTCATTTAAGGACCTTCTCACCTCATTCTTGACCTTTGAGTTTTATTTTAGTTCTTGATATCAGGTAAATGAGGAGTCAAGAGTTTTCTACAGTTGATCAAACCCTGCTTATTGAAATGTAGAAACATTGTGTGTGTGTGAGAGAGACAGAGAGAGAAAGAGAGAGACAGATGCTCCTTACTTTGATAAATAATCGCCCATTAAAATCAATACCTTGACATTTAGACTATTTCTCCAACAAAATCTGATTTGCTAGAAAATAGTTCTGACATATAAACCCATAAATTGGGAGAAATAAACACTTGCAATTGTCCTTAGGCATCCATGTTCTTGAAATGGCGGTCTGACAGAAAAGAATTTTCTTTTTTTTTAAAGATTTTATTTATTTGTTTTTAGAAGGAGGGGAAGGGAGGGAGAAAGAGATGGAGGGAAGCATCAATGTGTGGTTGCCTCTTACACACACCCTACTGGGGACCTGGCCCACAACCCAGGCATGTGCCCTGACTGGGAATTGAAATTTGGTTTCAGGCCGGC